>ML783730.1:242867-268185 GCA_009831015.1 Picea engelmannii
AGACGTGCCAACCAACAAGATGAGTTTTGCATATTACATTGAAAGTATCAATAAGATTAAAAATTTCATATTTAAGGTTCAAAGTTTGAATATGGAAGATAGGGTCAATAGATTCATCAAAAATTGTAATGCCATATGTTGCAATCTCTCTATCAGAAATAGGGTTATCATAATGCAAGGAAGAATATAAAGGATTCAAATACATAGGAAATTCGATGAATTCATCATCATCATTGAAGGAAAATGTGCATATATCAAGAGGAGTATTCATACAAACATCAAGCTCCTTAACTTGTTCTAATTGAACTAATGGATTTGAAATAACATTATGCAATTCAATATCTTTATTAACTCCATGAGGATTTTCAAAAGAAAACTCATCCCATATATCTATTGAATAGAAAGGGTTGTCATCAATTTGAATCAACCATTCATTAATAATATCATCAAATAAAAATGTGTCGTAAAAGAGATTAAAGAGGTCAAAATCAGCCTTTTCTTCACATGATCAACTTCACCATTGTATGCACATGAATGTGGGACTTGACTTTGACTATGATCTTGGCATTGGATTTGTTTATTAGTTTGAATAGTGATGGTATTTTGGGTGGATTGATTGTTGAGCATCATGATATGATCATGATCACCTTAACATCCAAACTCTTGGTCACATATAGTAAAGGTATCATAATTAGGCCTTAAGAAAGAGGGTTCCAAGGATCTTTCAAGGTGAGCTTGTTTCGAGAATCAATATTCAAGAGAGAGTGTGTGATCTTGTAAATCTTGGATTATGGGAATTAAGGATGACAAATATTTGTGCGAATCAAACCCACCAAAGAAGAAACATGTTCTTTGGTATTTCTCTTCAAAGTCAAGACAAGTGGTTAAGGCTAGCTCCATATTTTGAACATTCTTTTCCTCCAACCGCCAACAGTAAAGAGGGGGTAATAGATCATAATAATACAAGAGGGAAACTAAGTTGGTAGGGCGAATGGACATAGGAATTTGGTTATACAACTTCATAAACCTAAGATTAAATGCAATAATGCTTTCATTATCCTTCATGTGCAAAAAAATAAATAGCTTAAGATTCTCATAAGGATTATCAAAGTGCCCAAAGGTAGAACTAAACCAATAAGCGAGCTTAGACCAAGTGGAGATGCATTCATCAAATAGGTTGGCAAACAAGGAAGCAACATTACCATGAAGGGAGTTCATAAACAAGAGCATGCAACTGTCATTTTCATTAACTCCAAGGATGATCGAAGCATTTGAAAATGCATGAAGGTGCTCTTCCACTGTAACAGTTCCATCACCTAGAAACAAAGGTAAATGTTGCTTGAATTTGTAAGGCAAGGGATTAATTGGGTGAGTGAGGTTCAAAGGGGTCGGTACAAGCCAAGGGTGATTGTTCAAGTCTTCCTCGAATTCAAATATTCCATACTTGCAAATGAATTTCCCAAGATTAGTAGTTGAGACTGTAGGATTACAACCACTAAACATGCTTCCAATAAACTGAGACATAGAAATTTGGAGAAGATAAAAAAAGGTTTGAAAGAATTAAAATAAGATGAGGAAAGAACCATTGAACAATCCTCCCCAGTATGGTCGCCAAAATATGTTGATGTTGAAACAAGAGTGTTTCGAAACCAACATCTCATCCTCCCGTGAGACTAGGCAGGAAGAGACAGGAATGTTACCCTAGGTTTTAATTCCCAGAAATAAAGCACATTAGATCATATAGCTAAAAAGTCTAAGCATAAATATTTACTTATGATTTTGCAATTATTAAATTTTTATATGTTTTATGACTTTATAATTTGTATGCATAAATCTTTATTTATGATTTTGCAATTATTAAATTTTTATGTGTTTTATAACTTTATAATTTTTATATTTTACTTTTTAGTAACTGAAATGTAAATTAAATAATTTTTTAATAAGTGGTAAAATAAAATGGTTATAAAGAAACAAATTAAAATTAAAATTAATTAACTTAATAATCCTAACAAAAACCCTAAAATATTCAAATGATTTCTTTATTTTGGTTTCTTTAAAATGTTATAAATCTTTATTTATGATTTTGCAATTATTAAATTTTTATGTGTTTTATAACTTTATAATTTTTATATTTTACTTTTTAGTAACTGAAATGTAAATTAAATAATTTTTGAACAAGTGGTAAAATAAAATGGTTATAAAGAAACAAATTAAAATTAAAATTAATTAACTTAATAATCCTAACAAAAACCCTAAAATATTCAAATGATTTCTTTATTTTGGTTTCTTTAAAATGTTAAACTAATGTCTAAAAGAAATAAATGTTTCAACTAATAAAAAGAAACTAAATAAATTATATAAAAGTTAAAATAACAATAAATAAAAGAGGAGTGATTATTTACAATTGAAATTATTTAAAGAAAAAATAAAAATTAACGTTATTTTGTATTTTTGTGTTTCCAACTATTGTGTTTAAGGAAAAACAAAACTATTGTGTTTAAAGAAATTAGTAAAAGTTAAATTAATAAAAAAAAAAAAAGATAAAAAAAAGTTTTATATACAAAATTAAAGAAGAGAATAAGTTTAAATGTGTTTTGTATTTTTTTTGGTATAAAATAAATTGAATGAAATGAAAATAAAACAACAAAGAAGATATTTTGAGAGCTTGAAAAAGTTCGATCTTTTATCTAGATATAACTCATATATTCTCATAGATTTTAAGAATCTTTCAAATCCCTACATGAATTCAAAACAGAGTTTTTGTTTTTAACCATTCTTGGAGTTAGCCTCATACAATAGAATAGCCAAGTACAAAAGAAAATGAAGAAAGATTAAGTTGGACACTAAATAGAGAAATGGTAGTGAATCACAAGGTGAAAATTTGCATACCAGAAAATTGATTAGCACTGAAAAATTCAAACTTAAAACACATTAAACTTAGTAAGCAAACCATTTACCTCATGAACACAAGCAAAATCAACTCGCTTCATCCCTTCTGTTACTTTGTAAGACATTCTTGCTATCAACAACTTCACAAAATCCCTGTTGAAAATGGATGGAGGGTGAATGATAAAAATGAAAGATGAACCTCACAAGACTCCTTGCCTACCTCTCTCCAAAAGTTTTTCCTCTCCATGAACTGGTTGTTGGTTACTCATTTTATTTCATATGATGGGCGGTCTTGGTAGTTTGGGCTGTTAAAATCTGAAAAGTGGTTGTTTGTTGCTCATTTGATTTCATCTGATGGGCGGTCTTGGTAGTTTGGGCTGTTAAAATCTGAAACGAACTGCTTGGGATAAATAAAATAAAATATTGTTTTGGAAAACTAATTATTTAAGTATTCCACATAAGGTTTGCCAAATTTGCTTCTTGCAACGTTACTAAGCCCTTCATGATTAGAGTTGTCAATAGTTGCAAAGTAAATGTTTCACGCAACTGTCATCTTTTTTCAGTAAACTCAATACCAGAGAAATGCTTTCTCCCTCTCTAAACACAAATTTTGAACATGGAGATCTTCTTCTCGTGAACACATCCAAAACTTAGCCTATAGTTCTTGAAAATCAGCAACAATCTTCTTGTGGAAGTCATTAATTCTATCCAATGATGAATAATCTTGTTGTCTAACTCTGTGTAGGAAAGGACTCTACCAGAGATGTTTATATATGAGAGCAGTGGAGCCATGATTTATGGTCGATTGTTGCATGATACTTTGAAATTCTTGAGATAACTTCGACCACTCCATCATAATTCTTACAAACAATATATTTAGTAATATGTCAACGGTTTTTTGGAGTGAACCTAATTTATTCCAAGAGAATGTAGATTGCATGACCCAAAATTGAAAATAAATAACGTCTATTTCGATATCCAAGAATTGTTCCATCTCCTCAAAGAACCAACAATTGCATTGCCAAAAACACAATCCAATGTTAATGCTAACTTCAAGTCCTAATGTTCAGCCAATCAAATAGTAAGGATTTCCACCCTTTATTACTCCATTAGTTGCAATGACACTCAGCAACAACTTTCATTAATTCTTGTATAGTTTTAGCCGCATCAATTTCATAATGGCGACTGTCCTTTTGATCAATATGCGATCAAGGAGCTCCCAAAACTCGTTAAGATACAACTTTTCAAACTGTGTCTCTTATTCAAATTTGTCCATGTCTAACAAAGAGTTTAATAGAGTTGTTGCGCTGTTATCATATGAGATGAGAAGTCTGGGATTGCATCAAGGCTTTGATGAAATAATTGAAGCACCATCATTGGTCTTATTTCATCATGGTTGGAGTTCTTCTGAGTCATTAGATAAAATGTGATTATTATTCCATATGAGTTTCCATGTACAATTTTGATTCTCGTGGTGATCGTCAATTTTGGGTAACGTCGCTAGTGCTTAGACATGAAGATGGAACAATTTTCCATACAGGAGACCTGATGATGAGCAACTTGACCAACATTCTTCTTCAAAATCGAAAGTTGGTATTGGTTGACATATTGTTGATGATGTATTTGTTGATATTATGGTAGTTGTGGGAGGTATTTACCTCCACGTGTAAACCTGACGAGAATAGAATATTCAGAGAAGCAAGAAGAAACCCTAATTAGTTGGTTAATAACCCTAGAGGACAAGTCAGCTCAAGAGGATAATTTGTATTAGGTTATTAGCCTCCAAGAGAAGAAGTCGGCTAAAGGAAATATTATATACCAAGTAAATAGGCACCCAGAATGAGAAGTCGGCCCAGGCAGTTTGCCAGTTTTAGTGTAAATACAGGAGGCCAGTCTTCATTCTAGCAAGCATTCTCGGAACTGCAGAAACACACTTGTGCACAATACAGTTGGGCAGTTTTGTGCACAAGTCCTGGAAAAGTTGTTGTCGCCATTCTATAGTCTCGGTCTTCTTTGGGTTTGGACTTTCTGATCATCTTTTTTTATTCTTGCTTGGTGCGCTATCCTTGTAGAGAGGTGCACTATCTTGTTTGGCTATCTAGCCTAGGGTTTGCTTCTGGAATGATTCTCTATCAAGGTTAAGGTGCTCGGGGGTAGCTTCGGCCTATGGTTGGGTGAAAATAGTGATATTGTCTATGGTGAAACGAGCACATCCATTATATTCTAATAGGTTATGGGCCCACACCTCCTTCATTCAGTCTAACCACTGGAAGGGAGCATAGCCATAAGGATACTAAGCTCGTTGAAGAACTATTGCTAGGGTTTCTAGCAGGAGTAGTTACCAAAGCACTGTCGTTAGGATTACTAGCAGGTGCAGTTGTAGAAACCCTAATCCTCTCGTTGAGGCACCTTAAGCGAAGGGATTGACCTAATTTATGGATAGACTAGTGCACCCTAGCCTAGCGCATATCCTGTTACTCTCAGCAAGCCAAAACGTCAAGTTTGAGTTTTTGGTCAAACTAGCGTTGACCAAGTCAAAGCAACCATGACTTACTCTATGAAGTCAGAAAACAAGTTAGATGGGGATTCGAACTTCAGAGCGTGGAAGACAAGGATTGACCTCATCCTTGCAAGAATAAAGTGTTGGATATCGTGAAAGGAAAGATTGTGGAACCAGAGTTTGAAGAAGGAAAAGAAAAGGAACTGCATAACGTTGCAGTTATGGAGAAGTTCAAAGACAATGACATCAATGCCATGAGTATCATAGTGGATTCTATAAAATACCACCTAATACCCTACATCACCCATCTTGATTCGTCTAAGAAGATGTACGATGCCCTAACAAACCTCTTCTGAGTCAGAAACATTGGACAAGTAATGAGTCTGAAGAATGAGCTCTGAGACATGAATATGAATGATGATGACAGCATAACATCATACTTTGTGAGAATCTCTCAGTTAAGATATCAAATACAAGCTATTGAAGATATCATTTCAGAGAAGGAATTGGTAAATATAGTACTCAGTGCTCTTCCCAAGACATGGGATGCATTTGTTGCAAGCATGAACACAAGGACGGAGTATCCTACGTTTGAAGAACTTTGGACTTGTTGTGCACAAGAAGAATCAAGGATCGGTGCAAAAGAGAAACCCTAAAAGAAATACGATGATCAAGCTTTCACAGCAAGGTTCGAGAATTTCAAAAATAAAAGGAAGTTTGGCTCCAGGAAAAAGCCAAATCAAGAGAAAGATATGTCAGAAATACAATGCTTCAACTGTCGAAAATATGGTCACTACAAGAATCATTGTCCCGAGCTAAAGAAAAGGAAGGAGACACACAAATCATCAGTTTCTGAAGAAAAGGAACCTTCAAAGAAGACTAAGAAGGATGAAACAGACTTCTTCTTGTAAGATAAGGTAACAATACTCCTCATAGTTCTTGTACATACCATGTTTTTGTACATATCTTGCATATCTATTTCCTAGAAGATAATATGTTCCAAGAAAAACTATACCTATGGAAGAACAACAAGATAAGGATTGCTATCACTATGACTGCAAGTCAGAAAATACACATGAAAGGATGAAGTACATCAACAACCCCTGGTAATAATTCATGTGGAAGATATTACATAAGTAACAGTTGCAAGATAAGCCAAAATCAGAATCAATCTTGAAGAAACCTAGAAGAAGTAAATACAAAAAGAAGTCAGCAATCAAGAGGAAATTGGAAAAAGATTCGTGACACTTTGCAGAAGGCAATAAGGATGTAGACAGAAGCATGGACTCTCCTAGATGGAGAGAGCCGATTATATATTTCCAAAAGAAGAGCATGCATTCATGCATGAAGCAAGGTTTAGGAGGGAGCTAATCCTAAATTATATGATCCATTGAAGATGATGAAGTATCTATTCATGGAAGCAACCATGAAAAAGCATCACGTGTTCAATGTGACCTTAGAAGAAGTCTTCTTCGAAAAGAAGCCTTAAAGTATCCATGGTTGTCTATCCCCATCCATGATCCTATGATGAAAGGAAGAAGTTGGAATCTTTAGGGCATGGAATCTATAGAAAACTCCATGGACCTAAGAGCTAACGAAAAACATAAGGAAGAACATGAAGATTCCAAAAGAGAAAGAAAAGACAAAACAACCAATCATTGTATTGAGAATCACAAGACTACCAACCTGACCTAAACTCACTAAAAGCAATCAAGCAGAGGAAATGAAAGTTGTGATGAAGAACAGTGTATGGAAGACTTATGAATGTAAGCATTGCGAGATCCAGAACTAGAGGTTTCTCCCATATGGAGGGAGAAGACTATGATGATTTCTTGTTCTAGTAAATTAGACATACCTCTACATGAGCCATTATATCGTCCACAATATCCATGGGTTGGAGTTTACATCAGATGAATGCAAAGACTATTCTTCAGAATAATTGAACAAAGAACGTATGTAGAACAACCTCAAGGCTTTGAGGTATACCAGGAACAGACTCTTGTATGCAGAGGAAAGAAGGTTTTGTATGGATTCAAACAACTTGGTGCGGAGCCTCCAATGCACAGCAGAAGCGTGGTGAAAAACCCTTCTGTTAGCACTCAACTTTTTATGGAAATTTTTAAGTGTCTTTAGCATCCTTGTGCTAAACTTTTGAAATATTTTTGCTCATTTTCCCTAGTTCATAAATTCCAATTTCCTCATTGAGTTAGGAAGAGTCTTAATTCATAAATCTTTTTCTCCAAACACGTATGGCCTTTGTCTTTTTAACCTGCATAACCAAAAACCAACTTTTAGTAGTTTTTCCTAAATCTTTATTTTGTTAATTTCCCTATGGTTTTATTTTAGTTGCCTTTTCAACAAATGAGTTTATTGACTTTGATAGAAGATGTGGTGTGTGTTTTTAAAGTGGCTTAAGCCTAGATCACACTATGTATTATCTTACAAGTCAAATATATCCTAAGACCAAGCCACGAGTGAAACCACAATCTCAAGCTACGAGCCAAGCCATAAATTAATCCAACATTCCAGTTGTTCGGTGCTCGGTGAAATTGCAAATGCTTGATTTGCAGGATGCATGCACAGGTGCCATGATGAGATATCAATGTAGTATTGTTTAAAGTTTCTACAGGTGTTGAAGAACTAAATGTAGCCACGATGTATACAATGATGTTCCCAAAATTCTCGCCCATTCCACAGTTTTCATGCATGGATGCGCAGAATGCAGTGCGCTTTCAAATCTCCTGGACGATGCGTTATCTCCTAGGCGCTGCGTTTTCTCCTGGGTGTTGTAAATTTCCTGGGTGCTGCGTTTTCTCATGGGCTCTGTAATTTTCCTGGGTGCTACCCAATCTCTTGAGCAGTGTAACGACGGATGCTACGGATTCTGCAGGACATTTCAGTATTGGCGCTACCTAATTTCTGGGAGGCGCTGCCTAATTTCTGGCAGAGACAGATTCTTGCACAGAGAACATGATTTTCTTATAAAATTGACAGTTCAGATTCAAGCTCAGATGGTAGAAATCTAATCTGAAGGAAATACAATATAAAGATTTGTTCTCTACAACCTTCAAATTAAACTCATGCACCTAAGTTGGCATGACAAGCCTAGGAGATTAAGCTTTTACATATAAATAGAAGGTTAATGCAGGGATCAAATACGCAGCTGGAACATCATTTCAAGAAAAAGGCACCAGAAGTCCAAGCATTCTGCAGTCGTTGGGTTCCCTATCTTTCTCATGCTTTGTTTTTGCTTTCATGTATAAGATTTGTTTTTGTTGGTATTTTGCCCTCCACTTACAACAATTGTCATCGGAAAATTGCATATTTGAAGTACACTCCTTGACACTGTCAAAATGTTTTTATCCCAAGTTGTAAGTTTCAGTGTATAGGGACAGTGGCGCTACCTTTTTACTTGTCCAGTTGTGAAATACACTACTCAGGCCGCTACCTAAAGAAGCTACCAGCAGACACTAGGGATCTAGGAAGGTTAGGCCAACAACTTTTTGGATGGATGATGATGGAGAAAATTGTAGAAGCAGCAACTGGCATTTTGAGGACAACTACATGCTCTTAAAAGACACATGGAAAAACAGGAGTTGCGCAGCAAAAGAGGATCAAATCAGTTTGAAGCATGGTTGGATTATTCACCAACATTTTCCTATTTTATAGCATAGGTTGTTAAATAAGTTGTTAGATCAAATAAATGTTTAGATATTTTAAAGGGAAGGAGGCCAGCTCATACCTCCAGTTGTTGCCTCCCTTTTTGTTATAAATAGATATATCAATTGCTTTAGTAGGGGTTCGAATGGTTGAGTTGAGGCTCCCGAGTTGTAATCTTTTGACTAAGCAGTCTGTGCTCTGGTTATGTATTGGACCTGAGAATTTTTTATTAATGGAAGTCAGCTTCTCTTCATTTCCTCATTTCTTCTTACTCTGAATGCTCATTAATGGAGGATCCTTATGTGATGTTACAGCTGTATCATAATGGATGTTTGATTGTGGTGCTACTATAAATATTTTTAGGGTTTTAAAGTTTAGTTTCAAGAGGATCTTGTGACTGGTATTTTTCTTCACCTAGATGCTAGAAGGCCTGATGCTCATAGCAGACTTGTTCATTCTTCTCACCAAGTCTTCCCTCTACTCATATTTATCCTTAAACAATTGACTGAAGCTAATCAAGACCTCATTTGCTTGTGCATGCTAGCCCATATTTCTGAGTTAAAACCTTATTATTTTGATTCTTGTCCATTTGACCTTTTAAAAACTCATTTACATTTACAAATCTTTTGATGTTACCAAGCTCACCTGATTACAGTCTAGGGTGACTTTTGGAGTGATAACACCTTCTATAACAAAGATATTGTATCAGAATGGTTACTCAGAACTCAAGGATGATCTATTGCCAATCCATGACAAACCTCTCATGATGACAAAAGAAGTACCACTTGGATATGTTCCAAGTTTGACCCTTGCCACGATGTTATGAGCTAGCAGGAAACAAAGAGTTGAATTCAACTATGATGATCAGATCTATACAAAGCCTTCAGAAAACCAGTGTTCCAGAAAGACCGAAGTACATTGAGATTAAGCATTACATTCTCTGTGATGAAGTCCAGAAAGAAGAAGTGGGTCTCCAATATATATCTTCACAGATGAGCAGATAAGCAGACATTTTGGTAAAACCTATGTTCAAGATGAAAGAGTTTGTGTACTCAAGTTGGAGCTCGTGGACACGACTTCCTTATTGAAAAAGGAAGAGATGACTCCTAGGTTGGGAGGGAGCAGTGATGTATTATTGATTTATGGAAAGTCATTTTTCAATTCAAAAAATGGTCCAGGATGAGCAATTTCTTTCCAGTTCAGAAAATGGTTTGAGATTTCTGACGGACAGGCATTTTCCAGTTCGGAAAATGGTCCAGATCGAACGGTCATTTTCGTAATGAAAATGGTTCGATGGATTGTCGATGTACCATAGATAGCAATTCCCCTTGTGATTAACATAGGGAATGGTCTAGGACAGTCTCTCTTCTTGACGATCACTCTCAGTAGTGGTCAAGAAGATTGGTCCACCTCGTTGGACAGTGATTCTTTCGAAGCTCACAATTGTGAGCAGTTTCGAAGAATGGTCCATTTTGGAGGTTGGTGCAGGACAGTAATTTCCTTAGGAAATGGTTCGGATAATCATTCCCTGGGGAATATTCATTCTCTCCAAGTTGCACTTTGTTCAGTGCCGAAGGAATGGCCCAGATAGGTGAATGGTCCAGGTTCAACAATCAGGGACAGGTATTCCCTAGGGAAGATTCATTCTCTCCAGGTTGCACTTTGTTCAGTGCCGGAGGAATGGCCCAGATAGGTGAATGGTCCAGGATCAGAAATCGAGACAGTTACTCTTCCTTGCTTGAGAATAATAGTCTAGATAGCTCATCGTTGATGTTTTACTTTCTCGGGGCAGATGCTCTTCTAGATCTCATAGATGTGATTGGAAGAATGGTCCAGATGAATTAGTTTATATATCATAACAATGTTTTATGTGCAGGTTGATGATATGATTGTTATGGAGATTGTATGTCTCTGGACAATAGATTTATACTACTGTAGTGGATGTGTTCCACTGATTGTGACTATATGTCACTGATCAAGTATCTGTGTGCTACTTGGTGTGGCAGTGTACCACTAGATTGTAGTTGTGTACCACTATCGATAGACACAGTTGTGTTCTATTTAATGACATTATTTTGATCGCCTTGAAGACTATCAATAGTGTTGGAAATGATTATCAACTATATGGATGATCAATTGACAGAGATTTTCTAGACAGAAAATGGTTCATAACATTTATTCTTCTAGGACATATGTATGGATTAAAAGAATGGCCCGTGTGTCACTCTGTGGAGTGAGTGACTTATCCAGCATCATGTCTGGTTACTCAGATGGAGTATGGTTCCGAGAGATGATGCAACTGATGACACTGATAATGATTATGGTGCTCATGATTTAATCATGAGATAGTCTAGACGAATATGTTGATGCTACCAGGTGAATGGTATGTTTGTGCTCAAGACCATTACCTTCAATACCTCCCTAGCTAGGAGGGAGTGTTGATATTATGGTAGTTGTGGGAGGTATTTAACCCCACTTGTAAACCTGATGAGAATAGAATATTCTGGGGAGCAAGAAGAAACCCTAATTAGTTGGATAATAAATCTAGAATACAAGTTAGCTCAAGAGGATAATTTGTATTAGGTTATTATCCTCCAAGAGAAGAAGTCAGCTAAAGGAAACATTATATACCAAGTAAATAGGCACCCAGAATGAGAAGTGGGCCCAAGCAGTTTGTCATTTTTAGTATAAATACAGGAGGCCAATCTTCATTCTGGAAAGCATTCTCAAAACTGCAGTAACACACTTGTGCGCACTACAGTTGGGCAGTTTTGTGCGCAAGTCCTGGAGAAGTTGTTGTCGTCAGTCTATAGTCTCGGTCTTCTCTTGGTTTGGACTTTCTGATCATATTTTGTTATTCTGTCTTGGTGCACTATCCTTGGAGATAGATTTTCTATCTTGTTTGGCTATCTAGCCTAGGTTTTTCTTCCGGAATGATTCTCTGTCAAGGTTAAGGTGCTCAGGGGTGGCTTTGGCCTATGGTTGGGTGACAATAGTGATATTGTCTATGGTTAAACAAGCACATCCATTATATTATAACAGTATTTAGATGCAAATTAGAAGGATGATCAAGCGCCTTTTGGTCCATCTACCTTGGTAAAAGACTGAAGACATGGGTACTTTTGCACTTAAATATCTCTTTGTGGTGACAACACGGTCAAAAATAGGACCTCGTGTGATCAGGATTATTTTTGGCACGAAATGAGAGCGGAGATATAATAAATAAATCTACAGGGATATATCATATATCCAATAATATAACAAAGATATATCAGATATATAACCATAAATACAGAGATACAGTAATACACAATTTCTATTAATGAGTGAAATGTACAAAACTATAGAAATACAGAGTGAAAGACTCACTAGAATGGTGGCAGCTTATCTCTAAGAAGAGATGTGACGGCTACACTAATTCACAAGAAGATGGTGGTTTTTACAATGAGGCTCTAGAGGCTTTTTTAACATAAGGAAATTCCAAAACCCTAACTCCAGAAGATGAAAATCCATCAGGTTTGTGGACCCCGTTTTGGGTAGTTTGGTGTATCAACTTCCCGGGGGTGTAACTTTGGCATACAATCTCTGTTTAGGGCACATGATAGCTCGTTGGAAAGGTATTGACGAGGAGCTTCATTTCACATGCTCAACCATTCCTTCATTTACCCTTGAGGTGTTCGATCACGAAAAAGAGTTGTTTAGGCCCTCAAAATGACCCCAGAAGTTTAAGACCCGAAAAATTGCTAAAAATAGTAAATTGCCCAAAAACTATTTTGAGCCAGCTGGAATAGGTGGGTGGCCATCAATATCCACCTGGATCAATCCTCCCTCCTTAGGAAGCAATGGTATCCATTGCATTGAGTTCCTGGGGGAAAGAGGGAAGTGTTTGTTGAATCTGAACTTTGGTGAGTTGCTTGCCTTGCTGGAGAAGTTTTGTTGCTTGGCTTGTGGAAGGTTGTCGAGAACCTGATGTTGGAAGGGTTGGACCATTTTAACCAATATGGCTACATGAGATGAATGTTTTCAGAAGGAATATTTGTGCTTTGCTTCAATCTTGTCAACATGCTTATGTTGGATAGAAGGTGCTTGGATTGAGGCTGCAATGGTTGCAGTGTCCTTTTGTTCACCTTTTGAATAGATTGTGAAGAGGATGAATGTTGTAGTATTAGATATTATTTTGTGTCACTATTTAGGTGGGACAGTAGTCAGAACTACCTCCAATATCCTATAGATATGGCCCCCAGAGTAATAATGACACTACGGGGTCGAGACTCATAAATAGCATGGCGCTTCCACATATATGGTTGGCCCAAAAGAAAATCACATACATCCAATGGAGAAACGTCACATAATACCTCATGATTGAAGGGCTTGATGTCGTATGACAAGTGACACTGTCGGCTGACACAGATATCTCGTCCCTGGCGAAGCCACCTGATGTTGCATGGCTATGGGTGTGGTGTTGTCGACAATCCCAATTGTTTGACGACCTATGCTGAGATGAGGTTCTTCTGGCTTCCACCATCAACAATAAAATGCAACAGGGTCCCCTCACCCACATATGTGAATGAAAAATGTGCTCTCCCTCTTCAGGATCTGTTGGTTCTTCTGGTTGAATTGTTGTGGTCGTGACAGTAGCAGTGGGGTCTGGGTCGATGATCTGTCTTCTCCCATTATTTTCTGAATCAAAGTTTGACTCCTTTTCTTTGATATTGGCCACCGATAAAAATTTTGAGCAACATTCATCAGTGTTGTGCCAGGGGATTTTGCGGAAATCGTACCACTTTCCAGTGTCCTTCTTCGTCTTTCTGTTACCCTTCTTTTACTATGGCTTGGACTTGTTTTCTGGAGGATGGTTGTTAGGGTCGTCTTTACCATACTTTGGTTGTTGCGGATTTGCAGAACCGAACTCTCATTTGTTCTGGTGCCTAAATTTCTACTCGATTTTGACAGCATATCGATAGGAAGCTCCCAGTGATGAGATGTCTAGAAAATCCATTTTGGTTTGGATGTACCTATGTATAGCTCCACGGTATTTCAAAACCAAATGCCACTCAGAGTATTTGATACCCAGATTTGTGCACAAGGTATGGAACATATTTGTGAAATCTGGCATTGTTTTCCCCTCTCTTTCCGCAGTGTGGTCCATCTCATGTAGTGGTCGTCATAGTTACCAACATGGTAATATTGTTCCTTGACCGCATCCACACAAAAATACCAAGTGGGATCGACCCCATATATTCGAGACTCTATGGAAATTTTCTCCCAATAAGTTTCCCTCCAATGTTTGACATGGGGGATATCCTTAAGGAGTGCGAAGGTGATCTTTTCCCTGTCGAAAAAATTGTGAACAGAGAAATAACCTTCTAGCAAATTTAACCATTTTTCTAGGGCATCCGCATCTATCTGAACTTCAAATACGGGAATATACAAATTAACTTGTACCTTGAAAGGAGAGGTGCCTCCAAATTGGTCTCTTGATGAAATTGTGTTTGCTGTTATTGGCAGGTGTTGAAGGATGTGGTAAAAATTCTCCATCATTTCGTCCCTCTATCGCATGAGAGCTTGCTCACACAACAAATTAATAGAATCTTTTGCTCTATCATTTTTATTTTCTTCTGCCATGGAGGGTTTCTTGGGCATGTGAGAGAAATTTTCCTCAAGAGAGATAAGCTTGAGACCCAACTTGGTATACTTGCACCTCGTCGGAGACATGCACTGAAAAAACAATCAAGAGTAGCATGCTCTGATACCATTGATCCAGATTATTTTCGGCACGAAATGAGAGAGGATATATAATAATGAAATGTACAGAGATATATTAGATATCCAATAATATAACCATGATATATCAGATATATAACCATAAACACAAAGATACAGTAATACACAATGTCTATTAATAGGCGAAATGTACAAAACTGTAGAAATACAGAGTGAAAGACTTGCTAGAATGGTGGCAGCTTATCTCTGAGAAGAGATGTGACAGCTACATTGAGTGGAAAGAATATGATGGTGTTTACAATGAGCCTCTTGAGGCCTTTTTAGCATAAAAAAAATCCAAAACCCCAACCCCTAAAGATGAAAATCCAACAGGTTTGTGGACCCCGTTTTGGGTAGTTTGGTGTATCAACTTCCTAGGGGCGTAACTTTGGCATACGATTTCCTTTTGGGGCGCATGAAAGCTTGTTGGAAAGGTATTGACGAGGAACTTCATTTCACAGGACCAATCATGCCTGCATTGCTTATTGATGGGCCTAATCACGAAAAAAAACGTCGTTTAGGCCCTCAAAATGGCCCCGGAAGTTTAGGACCCGAAAAACTGCTAAAAATAATAAATTGCCAAAAAATTGTTTTGAGCCAGATGGAATAGGTGGGTGGCCACCGATATCCACCTGGATCATCATGAATCTTGAATATTGCACCAAAGGGTGATCTGGTATGTATTCTCATTCATGCAACAACTAGTATCCAAGTTTTGATCTCACTGATTATTCATTTTTCGAGAGTTTTGTGTGTGTCTTGGGACAACCTTCACATAAATAGATTGGGCCATCGCATACATAATGTACCTTTAAAAAATTTATTCTTCAAAATAAGACAGAATATGTGCATGAGTTACACTTAGCATCAATGCTTGAAGGTGGACTATGAATGATTACATGGACTTTATAAATTTGGGGTCAGCCTTTGTGGACACAACCAAGAATATTCATTGACTTGTATATGGGATTTACACATAGTGTAAGGAATAATTTATAAAGTGGAGTAAAATAGAAAAGTTGAGTTCAAAATAAAGTGAAGCAACTTGACCAACGTTGAATGATAAAATAATATATTTTTGGCCTATGTCATGGCATGGAAAGGTGCCAAAGTCATAACCCCCCAAAAAGTGTGATATAATCTTTATGGCGTATTTAAAATATGAAGACAGAGACATGAGATACATCTTTTAAAAGTGAGATACTTTGGGTATAATATAAAATGATCCCAAAGTTGAAACATGACATGGACTTAACTAACTTTCTCTTTATTCAAAGGGTATGTAGATAAGGTGGGGTATATGAGAACAAAGAGTCATGTATAAGGGTCCAAAATATATTGTGTCAATGTGCAAAATATGACAGCGTAAATTATGTGAGGAGTGGGAAAAGGGTCATGTTTAGCAATAAATCAAGATTCTCAATAATTTCGCCAAGTATTGCGCTAATTTAAACGAGAGTGCTCTAAAACTTTGCGCAAGCAATATATAATCAGTGGAATCCTAGCAAATCTTTGTCGGCTAAGTACCATTGACAAAAAAATTCATCAACACTGCCAAGTAGCATGTTGCGGTATAGTGTGGCATTGACAACTTCTACATCACCAAAGAAATTTTTACTAGATAAATCATTAATTCAATTAAGGAAAAGGTCTCAAGGTTTGAATGCCTTACCATAAAAGTATTGTAACATGACCATAGAGGAAATGAGGGAAGGAGATACTAATGTCTTCCAAATTATCGAGGCTTAACACATGAAGGCTTCCCAATAAAAAATACACTGTTGAATGATTAAAGTATTTATAGTTACTATAATTTGAAAAACAAGGGAATGAGGGAAACGAGGTTCCACATTGTCCAAATCAAACGCCATTAACCTACAGTATGAAGGGACACCTACTCCAATAGTAGGCAACAATACATTTATCCCCATTACATATACATTCAACCCCATTTATATCCTCCACAGGGTCATAATATAGTACCCCACTTTGAAAACTTTGTCCTCAAATATTTGCAATTGAGATGTTTACTCGTGATAAAAGTAATAGGATTTTATTATATTTCTATTATCTTGTTGTGTATGATGATTATCCATCCATCCATTCAATTCTTTTTAGTGTCACTCCTTGATAGCTTCCTTTATTTTGATTCTCTACATTATTCTAGCTTCTCCATTTTTTTGTAGTTGTTGGTCTTTGATAGCATCATCACGTGAGGGTTTAATGGTTCCATGTTCCATGAAAATTGAATTTTCTTCCATCTTTTTCCTTGGTAATGTTGATGTAAATATGTACCTTGTATTTCATGTATGCTTTCTTGGTAATGAGTATGTTGACAACGTTCAACCTTTGAAGACTGGTCTTCATCTTCCACCCCTTTACTCTCAATCTTATTTTCTAATTCAATAACATTATCTATCCTTCATGTTTGATCTTCAATACTTGTTGCTTTTGAGATAACTCATCATATTTAACGTTGGCATTCTCATGTTTAAGGTCGATTTTTTCAAGTATTTTATGTTGACCTTCTTATATCTTCTCTTCTTTTGAAGTTTTTCATGTATATGTATTACGACATTATGTTGATGATGAATCTCACAAACTAAATTGGAAGTAACTATAGGTCTAGGATGTGGGAACCATTATGGTCGAACCATTACGCATATTGGATTGTAGGGTTTGACAACTCAGACATCGTTTGGTGGACCAGGTTAAGGTCTAGTGGGACAATTATAGCCCTAGATTTATTACCTGGGAGGACGTAGAAACCATACTTAGATATCATCCATCACTTCTTTTGACCATAACTTCGAGACGAAGTTTCCCAAAGGGTGGGTGTATTTAACACTCCATTTGAACCTAAGTAGCCTAAATACATTATCGTCGAATTGTATTTCATTTAATTAGTATCTGAAGAACATTATTAAACATTAGAACTTTAGTATATGGACATGTGGACCTACATACCACGAATAATTATTGTTATATGTTCATGATGTTGATAGTTATGTGATTTGTTTAAATATGCAAATTTAAATGTGGAATTTTAGTACATGGATACCAATTCAAAAATATGTTGTGAATGTCAATACAAAGCTGGATTCTTATGAAATTGTGATGTATCTACATGGATATGAGTATTAGTGAGCTAACCTGTAGGTTGATGAGCTATGTACAATCCAAATGATTGTAGTGTTGAGGTAACCTAGATGTCTTAGACATCAATAAGATGGTGTATACTATATATTTTACTTATGATTTCAAATATTACTATGATCTGTGGTAAGTATGTTTTTCACAGGACATACATCCTGCCCAGAGTGATTGTTCGATGACGTGACTCTAAGAACAATAGTTGCACAATATGGCTCGATATAGGGTGTTGATCATAGTTTAGGAGGGGTGGAGGCATTTCCCATCGTGTATCCTTTGAAACCAGAAGTTTTGGAGTGATGTGTTAAACCATGCTCCCCTAGATGTGTGATGACGACTATAAGTTGCTTGTTGGGGAAGCTTGGTCGAGATGTATGACACTTCCGCTTACGAGTTCTATCTGGAGTTAGGTCAATATAGTTGAATCTTCGGCTCAGTCCAACAAAGGAAAGGATAGGATGGAAGATGGCAATAGGTTAGGAAGGAATGACAATTAGATATTAGTTGATAAAACTACCATGGGATTATATGCGCCACTCTTGTTTTCTCACTTGGTTCCAAAACACTCATTATGATTTTGTTTTTGATATTCTAAGTGTGATGATCAATTATTCATGAATATTGTATTTTTGTTAGTTATGATTACTAAATGATTCATTTGTTGCCTTTCCTGCCTCATTGTGATCATATAGGAACTATGTACTAGACGCATTTCTTGTTTATCGTTAGTACATGCGTAGGTTATGTGTCCACTAGCTACACATACATACTTTGCACATGTACACTAGTACAATTAGTTATGCCTTACTGACTAAAATAGATTATTAACTACCTGTTTTAATGATTGTATAACTTATATTGCATACATAAATATTTAGTACATAAATATCTAGAAGCATTAGATATTTTCATTGATATCTCACGTTTCATAAATATATAGTATTAGATAATTTCCTTGACTCAGAGTGTGGTTGGTATGGTGAGTTGTCATAAATTTTAGGGACAATTGTCAAGTTGCATGAATTTGCATTCTATTTATTATTATTTTATGTAAATATTTTAATGTTTTAATGTTTTTCTTAACTTTTTCCCAAAAAACAATCTAGATAAGCGATGTGGAGGGCTAGCGGTGGAGAAAACTTCCAGAATTGGCATGAAAACTTAATAAATATGGTGAGGATAAAGGATAAACAAGGGGGGATTAAGAGGTGGGAGCATGTTGAGAGGTTGGATTATCCTTGGAAGAATTATTTCTTGTGAAAATATTGGTTTGTGACAATCTTGGTTAGAGATTATGTAAACAAGCGGGGTTGAGAGGTGGGAGAATGTTGAGAGTTTGGATTATCCTTGGAAGAATTAGTTCTCGTGAAAATATTGGTCTGTAACAATCTTGGTTAGAGAATATGTGAATTGTTGTTCTTGGAGTCATGGGCATGGAGGGCCAAGAGACTGAAAGGTTTCTTGGAGCTAGGAAGTCAACTAGGCTCCTAGTTGGTTGGGAGGTTAAATTTTGTTTCACTCACTCTGGGAAAGTGGCAAGTGGAAAAGAGGGAAAAGATGCTTGGAAGCATAAAAAAAACTCTCCTACTAATTGGACTACCCAACATTGTATCAACTTCGACAAACCAAGGTGGAGGTATTTTCTTATAATGCTTTTATGTTTTTGCTATTCAATTTAAAATAGTAGTAAAATATTGTGTATAGTGTTAATGCATATGTATTTCAATTTTTAAATATTATTTCATAGCATATCATGAAGATGTCTTACATTTAGAGCAAAATTTTGTTTACATCAATTCCCTTACTACGTATGATTTTTAAAATAAAATATGTTGTTTCATAGAATCTCTCAGATAAGTTCTACAATTCTTTGAGGTGAGTCGTTCTACTTGGATCACTTTGGACAAATCATTGGGACATTTAATTAGTGTGGTATGTTGGCCACACTCATCGCATATGTTGATTTTCATAGGGGTGACTCGATGAAAGAAGGTGGGTTAAGGACTTGCCTTGGTTTGGAGGATTGTGTAGACAAACTGATGAAGGAGCATCGCTATCACATCAAAAGGAAGCGGAGGTGGAAGTGAAATCGACACCTCAACGCATCAAAGGAGCCAAAATCGACCTTAAACAGCTTGGTAGCGGTGTGGAGATCTTTTTTAATTTTTTTGTTAATTTAATTTAGTTGTCTATGAAGTCGGGCCATTGTTTGAAAGGACAGAACAATTGTAAATCCTTTACACGACTGTAATATATTACAGGTGTAGGATAATTTCTTGATTAGTAATTAGGTTACATGTAATCAATCTAGGTAGGTAACCGTCAAGGTAGAATGTGATAATATTTAGATAGGAGGAAGAAGAGCGAGGAGGCTCTAGGTCCTTAGACAAGTTTTCATTGTAATGGTTGTAGGAGATAGCGACTGTAATCATGTTTTTTTCTTTTGAAATGAATAGAACAGATAAAATTGATTCAATTGTACAGTGTTGATATTGTTTGACTGTTGATATGTATTTTGCGACTGTATGATGTTCATAGTGAATGAATGAATAATTGAATAAGTTTAAATTGTTTCTCTTATGTAAGTTATGCAAGGAGTGCATACAGAGCGCAAGGAGTGTGTGTGAAGAAGTCTTTTTTGACTCAAAATTCAGAAGAGATAGTGGGGGACTTTCGTATGCAAAGTGTGCATATTGAGCACACGGAGTGCGTGTAGAAGCAAACTATTTTAAAGTTTGAAAGCTTAGGAAGTTGAGCATAGGGTATACCAGGAGGGTACTGAAAATTCTTTTAAGAGAGACACAGAGTGCAAGTGTGCGCCAGGGACGACGTTTAATTTCAATTGTCAGAGGCTCAGGAGAACTACTGGTTTTGAGACTCGAGAGGAAACACTTAGAAAAATTTCTAAGTTCTAAAGAGTTGAAGCGTTTAAAGGTGGAGCGAAGAAATTGAAAGTTCGAAGGAAGAATAAGTATGGAGGATTGAGCGGGAGAAATGCTTCAGAGTGAAGTTCATGAAATCCAAAATCATGAAACGATCGTGGTCATTCGTTGAGGCAGAACACGTGGCGTTAGATCAGCGTTTCGATGATTCGTAAATTGGGGAGTTGGAGGTAGGTGCTGTGAAAACTCGTGAAAAGCGAAATCGTGATTTAATCATAGTTGTTGAAATTGTGGAAGGTTGTGAACTGTTGATTCAACGTAAGCAGAGTTCAAAGAATTCATAATTTAGGGTATCAGAGGAAGGGAGACGAGCAACCTTTCAATAGTCGAAACGTGAAGTCCCGATTTGCGAAGAATTGATTTGGACCGTTGATTCACAGGAAGTCTCAAACCGTTGATTTGAGGTGATAGATTTCGGGAGTTCGAGAGTTCGAAAGACAAAGAGTCGGGTTGACTCATATACCTGACACGCGAAATCGCGACGCGCCTTTTCGGATAGGCGTGTAGTCACAGTGGGTGGTCACATGGAGGAAAATTTACGCTCGGTATTAGTTCGCACGGGTGAGGTTTCGCTAAAGGACCTGTGAATTTGTATTGTAAAGGTTCCAACAGGGAATCACATAGCTAGTCCAGCTCAAGAAGTTGAAAGATCCTAGACTGGGAGGTCGTGGAACCCTTGGGGAGAAGGGGGGTCTGCACCAAGTGGTATCAGAGCCTAAAAAAGCTCGAAGTTGTATTCAGTGTGTTAGGAACAGTTGAAGCGATGCCGCCTAGGGTACGCACAGGACGACCTATAGAAAATCGTGTTGTAGGAAGAGAAATGAGAGAGCTTCGCGCAAGGTTGGAAATGATGGAAGCAATGAAAAGAAGAACACTTGTCGTTGAAGACGTCAGTGATGCAGAAAGTGAAGAAATAGAAGTTGAACAAGCTACAGGGGAAGATGTGGTTGAATAATGCTTATTGAAAGTTGTTGTGAAGTTGGGAGCTAGAGCAAATATGGACGTCCCAATGTATGAAGGTAATTTGGATGTCGAAGAGCTATTGGAATGGATAAGGTCCATGGATAAGTATTTCGACTATGAATATGTCGATGAAGGAAGGAAGGTGAGACATATTGTCACCAGATTAAAAGGACATGCAGCAATGTGGTGGGATGAATTGCAGGCAGAGAGAAGGAGCAAAGGCAAACAAAAGATAAAGAATTGGGATAGGATGGTATCCAAACTGAAGGCTAAATTCATATGTAAGGATTACCAGATAAATCTGCTCAGAAAGTTGCAGAACCTGAGATAGAGGGGTGTGACAGTGAAAGAGTATACAGAAGAATTATATAGGCTAATATTAGGACTGTATACTCATCCATTTATATTCAGGTATATAAAAAGTTCCATTTATATGCCAGGTATATAAATGGCTTGAGGTATGAAATTCAGGATGAGATCAGCATGATGAATGTGAGGACAGTGGAAAATGATTATCAAATTGCACTGAAGGCAAAAGAAAAGTTGGCGAGAAACCAGAGTGAGCGAAACAGAAGCAGAGGCTCAAATAGAGGTAAGGGAATTGTCTATGATAAGGCACCGAAAACCAAGGATGATATTGAGAAATCATATGGTCACTTTGAAAGAGGAGGAAGTTCCCAAAGAAGACCGTTTGGTGGGAGAAATTATTTTCCTCGAGGAAGAGGAAGAGATAGAGGAGGTGGAGTTAAATGTTATGCATGTGGAAAGACAGGACACATGTCTTGGGAATGCCTCGAGAGGAAGAAAGAAGGAGGAGGAGAATCACACATTTCTGAAGCTCAAAAGAATGTGGAAGTAGAAGCGGCAGAAGGAGGATAGAACGTTATGATGAGGAAAGTTCTTATAAAGCCAGAGATGGAAATAGAAGGCTCAGTTCAGCAAACGAGGTTGTTCAAGACTCCTTGTAAAACAAAGGAAAAAGTTTGCAAAATTATTATAGACAGTGGGAGCACTGATAATTTAGTATCTACAGAAATGGTGGAGAAGCTGGAGTTGGAGACAACTGCACACCCAAGTCCATATAAATTTTTGTGGTTGCAGAAAGGACATCAAGTAATTGTAAGTCAACAATGCAAAGTTGAATTTAAAATAGGAGGCTATAAAGATGAGATGTTGTGTGATGTAATTCCCATGGATGTTTGTCATATTTTGTTGGGAAGACCATGGCAGTTTGATAGGAATGTCATTCATGATGGGAGAAAAAATACTTACACTCTAGAGAAAAATGGTAGAACTCACATGTCACTGTCAATATAAGATAAGAAAGAAAAGGAAGAAGCCAACACAAGAATATTTCTCATGAGTGGGAAGGAACTCTTGAAGGAGATTAAGAAAGATCAAGAAATGCAATTTATTGTAGTAAGGAAGCCAAGAGTTATCCTTACCAATACTTATGTGAATGATTTTCCTGAAGAAATCCAAGAATTGTTAGAGAATTTTGTTGACATAGTAGTGAATGAGTTGCCTCACTCATTACCACCCATTAGGAGTATTATCCACCATATCGACTTGATTCCAGGAGCCAGTTTACCAAATAAAGTAACGTATAGGCTGACACCTCGAGAGAATGAAGAAGTTAAGAATCAAGTTCAGGAGTTGTTGGATAAAGGTTTAGTCAGAGAAAGTTTAAGCCCATGTGCAGTGCCAACTATATTGAGTCCAAAGAAGGATGGGGGATGGAGAATGTGTATAGATTCCATAGCCATCAAAAATATAACCATTAGGTATAGATTTCCTTTACCCAGGATGAATGATTTGATGGATTGTTTCAGTGGAGCAAGCTATTTTTCAAAAATAGACTTGAAGAGTGGATATCATCAGATAAGAATGAGAGAGGGAGATGAATGGAAGACATCATTCAAGACAAATGAAGGTTTGTTTGAATGGCTAGTCATGTCATTTGGATTGACAAATGCTCCAAGCACATTTATGATGTTGATGAATGAAGTATTGAAGGACTTCATAGGAAAAAATTTCATTTTATATCTGGATGATATATTAGTTTTCAACAAAATAGAGGAATAAAATTTAAAGCACTTGACATTAGTGATGAGGAGATTGCAGCAAGAAAAGTTGTTAAGAAACTTGAAGAAAAGTTATTTTATGAAGACAAAACTCATATATTTGGGTTTTGTGATCTCTTCAAATGAATTTAAGATGGATCCAAAGAAGGTGAGAGCAATCAAAGAATGGCCATCACCAAGAAGCATATTTGAGGTGAGAAGTTTCCATGGGTTAGCAAGTTTTTATAGAAAGTTTATCAGAAATTTTAGTGGTATATGTGCACCCATGATGGATATTGTTAAGAAGAAACACAAATCTTTTAATTGGACAGAGGAGGATGAGAAAAGCTTCAAGGTGTTGAAAAAGAAGATAATAGAACAACCAATTTTGGTTTTACCCGATTTTGGAAAGACATTTCAGGTGAGGTGTGATGCAAGTGGAATAGCCATTGGAGTAGTTTTTAGTCAAGATAATAGGCCAGTTGCTTGGTTTAGTGAAAAGTTGAATGATGTTAAGGAGAAATATTCTACATGTGACAAGGAGTTTTATGCAGTGATTCAATCTTTGAAGAAATGAAGACATTATTTAATTCCAAAAGAGTTTGTCTTGTATAGTGATAATCAATCTTTGCAATTTATTACTAGGCAAGAGAAGTTGAATCAGAGGCATGCTAAGTGGGTAGAATTCATGCAGAATTTTACTTTTGTCATTAAACATATTTCTGGAAGTGCTAATAAAGTTGTAGATGCTTTGAGCAGGAGAAGTTTGGTTGTACAAGAATTCCAAGTGAATACCTTAGGATTTGAGCACCTTAAGGAAATGTATCAGGAAGATACAGATTTTAAGGAGGCTTATGCAGCATATGAAAATCCTTTGTTGAGGGATAACAACTCATGGACAAAATATTTGATCTAGGATAGATTATTGCTTAAAGGAAGCCAATTGTGCATACCAAGATGCTCAATGAGAGATAATTTGTTGAAAGAAAAACATAGTGGAGGTCTAGCCAGACATTTTGGTCATGACAAAACATTTGCACAACTGAGTAGTTTGTATTATTGGCTAGGTATGAGGGAAGATGTGAACAAATTTGTAGATCGATGTAAGATTTTTCAACATGCAAAAGGAAAGACACAAAATATTGGTTTGTATCAGCCATTACCTATTCTAGAAAGGCCTTGGGACGCAATTAGTATGGATTTTGTATTGGGATTACCTAGAACCCGGAAGGGAAGTGATTCCATATTTGTTGTGGTCGATAGATTTTCTAAGATGGCACATTTCATACCATGCCAGAAGACAAATGATGCTACAAACATAGCCACTGTATTTTTCAGAGAAGTTGTGAGATTACATGGATTGCCCAGAAGTATAGTCTCAGACA
>ML783730.1:271125-317290 GCA_009831015.1 Picea engelmannii
ACATGGTATGCTAACAGAGCAGGTGACTGTGCAGGATGTGTGGCAGTGATGTGGACCAATCATAAGGTGACATGTGGCATGTTTGGATTGGCCAATATTGGTTTAGGGTATCAAAATTTGGTTGAGGACTTACGAGGATCGAACCCGAGACCTCAGACGTATATTCCAATGACTTAACTAATAGGCCACATGCAAAACTTTTGACGGTTAGGCATGATATTATATTTAAAGAGAATTGTTGTAACTATAGGTGAAAAATAGAGGTCCGCAGGTTTGAACCCATGACATTCGCTAGAATATTCCAATGCCTTCACACTATGCGTCGACCATTGCACCAATGACGTACTTTGTTAAAATGACCATGAAATATCGTATTTAAGTTTAAATTAATGCCATTCGAGCATATAACTCGTTGGATAGGATTTGACCCCCGAAACTCCACTATATAACCAAGCACCTAGCCATTGTACATGACCGCATGGATTGGCATGCCAAGGAGGAGAGCGGTGCATTGGAATTCATGCCAAGGATTTTGCATTGTTTTGCATGCCAATAATCCATGCCATGAGACTTTGAGTCTTGGGGGATTTTTGAGGAAAGTATAGAGTGTTTATACTTATTTTTCTCAGTTTTATGAGAAGAATATTATAATGATGTCAGTTCTGTGCTAAAGTACTATGTATGAAAATCTTAGTACAATTTCCTATGTATGAGAGCCATAGTCTCATTTAACATGCCAAAGGGGGTCTTCGGGAACATGTTTAGAACATAGTTGAGTTTATACTTGTTCTTCTCAACATTTAGAGAGGAATTCAATGGTGACCTTTGTTTTTGGGTTTGAGTAGCAGAATTGAAGGGTTTCTTCAAATCATTGTATCAAACATTTGAGCATTATAGAGTGATCTCTCATTTGGAAGTGGACCTAGAGACATAGCCCAAGTGTTGGAGTTACTTCACACACACACCTAAGATTTCTTTTTCCTAAGGTTTTTCCTATGTTTATTAGTCTTTATCCAATCTCCTAAAGTTTAGGGAGAATATTCTCTTAAGTTTTCACTTAAGTTTGACTAGTTGAGTGGAGTCTAGATGTTGCATTGGTTTTGTCACCATGTAACATTGGGATCATCACCAGCTAATGCACAATATCCTTGGTGTCATCACCAGACTAGCACATTACCCATGATTCCCTGATCTCCTCCTCACTTCCCTTTGTTTTCAGTGAGTTAATTGAAGACTGGTAGACTAGTTAACTAAGCTAGGTGGCAGTTCACTCCCGTAACTGCTCGAGAGACTAGACTAGGTGGAAGTTCACTCTCATAACAGCTGGTGTGTATCCAGATCACTCTAGATCACCATTATGGCACATTGGCTTCACCTCCAGTGCGCATTGGTTTATTTATATAGAGTATATCATGTGTAAATTATTCATTATTCATTACGGTTAATGAAAATTCTTCTATTCTTTCTCTCTCGCTTATTCTTTCTCAATTTCTCTCTGCAAATGTGTGTGGTATTTTATAGCTAGATATATTATGTGCAGGTTCAAAACATTTGCATGGTATTAGATCTGACGGTTGCTAATAAAAAACTACACCAAATTATTTTTGTAGGTACAAAAGATTGAAGACAGTGGAAAAATGGAATTCCCAAAAGAATTCATTCTTACACCGTACAATTACTTTGCATGGAAGGAGAGAATAATCATGCATCTCCGAACCAGAGGATTGTACAGGTTAACCTTGAATATAGAGACATAACCGACATTAGCCATAGAAAAATTCAAGTATCTAAATCGAATGGATGAAGCATTCAGAAAAATTTGTAGTCTCATCTCTCTCGGTCTCCTTTTTCACATATCTTCCTGTAAAACCCCCAATGAAGCCTAGACCACCTTGGAAGGGCTCTTTGGAAAATAGGATGAGAAGAGGGGACACATGCTCGAGGTGGAATTGCTCACATTGGATCCAAAAAGCTTCGACAATCTCCAAGATTTCTTTACAAAATACAAGGATTTACTGTCGCAACTCAAATCTTGCGAGGTTGATAAATCTAAGGACGAGAAACAAATGGTTCTCACCATTATATACAAACTTGGTATTTAATTCTCCTTGTTTGTATCCACATTCCATTTAGTCAAATTTACCTCTAGAGCCACCTGGAAGATGCCTTTTCTTGAGGATTTTATCGAATCCTCGACACAAGAGCAAACCAAGCTCATCAACATGGGAAAAATCAAAGGCCCAAAGGCGCATGCACTTGTTGTGCAAGATGGAATCCATCAATAGTAGAAATATAAATATAAAGAAAAAATGAAAGCTCATGCAAATTCAAAGAAGGAAGGTTACTCAAAACCCTTCACCGATGCCTCTGGATCCAAAGGAGAAAAGGGGAGAAAAGGGGAGAAATGCACATATTTCCATAAAGGCTTCCATCCAAAATACACATGCATGCAGAAAGAAATAGATCCAATGACGCAAATACTTCAACAAAATAACATTGGAGATCGCATCCCTGAGGGTGCCAAGAAGAAGAAGCCAGAAGATCAGAATCCCAAGAAAGGCAATTCTAGCCATTCCTTGATTGCCATCAACTCCTCGCCCGATGCGTTGATCGTACATTCAAGAGCATCACATCACATGGATGCCACAAAATTAGTCTATTATTCATTGGATGCATGCAAAGGCCCTCCTATTTTTATGGGGGACAACTCTCTAGTCGAGGTCACCGACAAATGAATGATTGAACTCACCAACATAAGCTTCGAGAATGTGTTGCACGTTCCCAAACTTTCCGTCAATCTTCTCTTCATGTATCATATGACAAATTCCAGCACCGCAAAGAAAGTCATATTCACACCTAATGCAGTGGACATCTATGTCATGCAAACCAATTCCAGAGGTGCTACTGGTGAGGTAAATCATCAATCTAGATTGTATACATTTTCTGAATTTATTGAACCAGATTATGCTTTACTCCTTACCCATGCTGATGAAAGTAGTAGGATATGGTACGAAAGGTTTGAGCATTTGATTTTCAGATATATGCAACATATTAGTAAGCAAATGTTGGTTGATGGTCTACCAGACATCCATTTCTCCAAAGGAATTTGTGAGGGATGTGTTCTTGGAAAACACCCTAAAGAGAAATTCGACAAAGGAAAGACTCAGAGAGCTTCCTCTCCTTTAGATCTGATCCATAGTGACCTCATGGGTCCTTTCCCGCATCCATCAATCAACAAAGCGAGGTGTGTTCTCATTTTTGTTGATGATTTCTCATGTTTCACATGGATTTACTTTCTCAGGCAAAAATCAGAGGTCTTTCAACACCTCAAAGATTTCAAAGCCCTTGTTGAGACATAGTCTGGAAAGAAAATCAAAATCCTCTGAAATGATAATGGGGGAGAGTATGTCAATCATGAGATTCAAAATATTTTTCATGAGGCAGGGATTCAGTTGCAGCACAAAATTCCCTATACTCTGCAACAAAACGAAGTTGTTGAGTGGAAAAACAGATCTCTAAAAGAGAAGGTATCTTGCATGCTACATGCAAAGTCACTACCACAGAGACTATGGGCCGAAGCACTAAATTGTGAAACCTACATCCAAAACTTATCTCCCCATAGATATGTCAAGGATAAGACTCCCTACGAGGAGCAACCTCAAACCGAAAGTGACCCACTTTCGTATTTTCGGTTTATGTGCATGGGCCCGGATTCCCTCTAAAAATAGGAAGGCACTTGATTCACAGAGCACATAGTGTATGTTTGTTGGATACCTCGACAGTGTGAAAGGAAATAGACTTATTGATCTTTCCTCGGACCGGCTCATCATTGAGCGATGTGTCCAATTCGAGGAAAGTGTCTCACATGTACCTCAACATCCGCATGCAGACACCTTCATTCTTCCACATGTCCGAGATGATGAGCATGCACATGCCGACTCTTCTTCAGACAAGAGTTCTGATTCAGAGGATTCAGATGATCCAGATACAACCTCGATACAGTCATATGTAGAGTCCGTGCATCCAGATACAGATGCAAAGCTAGAGTAGAGGCCCAAGTGGGCCCAGACTACTCTTTAGGATGCAGGGGATTTTTTTGGCGATCTAGCCGATACTAGGAGGACTCGATTTGATTTTGAGGAGCCTCCTATTGCACTCACTGCCATTGAACCATTTCCCTCGAGGCATATTTTCTTGGTTCAGTCTTCAGATCCACAGTGTTATGGCGAGGCTGCTGGAAATCCCTTTTGGGAATCCGCCATGCAGGAGGAGTATAACTCCCTCCTCAAGAACCAGACTTGGGATCTAGTTCCCCTTCCTTCTAGAAGGAAACTTGTCAGATGCAGATGGGTCTACAGGACCAAGAGAAAAATAGATGGACATATTAGTAGATACAAATCTAGGCTTGTTTCCAAAGGATTTCAGCAGGTGCATGGCATTGACTATGATGAGACCTTCTCTCCAATAGAGAAGATGGATTCCATACAATTGACACTTACCATTGCAGTAGCCAAGGGATGGGAATTTTATCAGATGGACGTGAAGAATGCATTTATTCATGGTGATCTCTCCGAGGAGATCTATATGGAGTAGCCCCAGGTATTTATGTAGGATTCATCTTTGGTCTGTCGACTGAAGAAGTCTCTTTATGGCCTCAAGCAGGCTCCGAGGGCATGGTATACCAAGTTGGACTCCTACCCATTGTCACAGTACTTTGTACATTGTAAATTAGACCTAAATGTCTACATGTTCACGACTACTGATTCAATTCTACTCTTAGTTTTGTATGTTTATGACTTGTTGATCACCGGTTGCTCGACTTCAACGATTGTTGCAGTCAAAAGGATTCTACATGACAGGTTCTTGATGATGGACATGGGTCCACTACACATCTTCCTTGGACTCAAGATCAGCCAGGATGCATCATACATCAAACTCTGTCAGGGCAAGTATGCACGAGATCTCCTTAGAGATTTCACGTGACATACTGCAAGTCTGCTCCGACTCCTTTCCTATCAGGAGTCAAACTTTAGGATGACGTGGACACTCCACTAGTTGACAACACACTATATAAACAACTAGTGGGGAGCTTGTTGTATCTCACACACTCCAGTCCGGACCTCTCCTATGCAGTTGGCGCAGTTTCCAGGTTCATGCAAGAGTCGCATGAGCTACATTGGAAGGCTGCAAAGCGTATCCTTCGATACGTATAGGGCACCATCACCTTTGGGATTCATTATGCAGCAGACTCTACATTAGATCTCATCGAGTTCATTGATTATGATTGGGCTGGTGATAGCACTGATCGCAAGTACACATTTGGTTACTCACTTAGTATTGGTTCCGGGCCTATCCGTTGGTCGAGCAAGAAGCAGGATGCTATTGCTCTTTCTTCAACTGAGGTAGAGTACAAAGGGGTAGTTAAAATAACCATTCAGGCTACGTGGCTACAACATTTTCTCACCGAGTTGGGCATTCAGTTTCATCAGCCAATCATCATCTGGTGTGACAACCAGAGCACTCTGAAGTTCTGCAGAGATCCAGTTCAGAGGTAGCGGATGAAGCACATCGAGATCCACATGCACTACATCTAGGACTTAGTACAAGAGGGGATCATCGACCTACAATTCTGTCCTTCAGCAGAACAAACGACATACATCTTCACCAAGATCTTCACTGAGCAGATGTTTCATTCTCTACAAAGTCGTCTTGGAGTGAAGGACATCGTTGCCTAGCAACTACAGTTTTTCTTTTTTACAATACATTGTACCTTGCGGAAGGGGGGGGGGGGTTCCATGAGGTTTTCCCTCTTTCCTCACTTTATTTTAGTGTATCTTTTGTATTTTGGTACCTAACATGGCCTTGTTACCGGGACCCATTATTTATTTTCACCATAGTGATGTTTAGGGGGGGTGTTGGAGTTACTTCACACACACCTAGGATTTCTTTTTCCTAAGGTTTTTCCTATGTTTATTAGTCTTTATCGAGTCTCCTAAATTTTAGGGAGAATATTCCTCTAGGAGAATATTCTCTTCAGTTTTCACTTCAGTTTGACTAGTTGAGTGGAGTCTAGATGTTGCATTGGTTTTGTCACCATGCAATATTGGAATCATCCCAAGCTAATGCACATTAGCCTTGGTATCATCACTAGACTAGCGCATTACCCATGATTCCCTAATATCCTCCTCACTTCACTCTATTTCAGTCAGTTAATTGAAGACTGGTAGACTAGTTAACTCAGATAGGTGGCAGTTCACACCCGTAACTTCCCAAGAGACTAGAGTAGGTGGCAATTCACTCCCGTAACTGTTGGTGTGTGTCCAGATCACTCTAGACCACCACTATGGTGCATTGGATTCACCTCCAGTGCGCATTGGTTGAGTTATAAAGAGTATATGATGTGTAAATTATTCATTATTCATTACGGTTAATGCAAATTCTTCTATTCTTTCTCTCTTGCTTCGTCTTTCTGAATTTCTCTATGCAAATGTGTGTGGTATTTTCTAGTTATATCTATTATGTGCAGGTTCAACACATTTACACCAAGATGGGTGAAATTCATTATCAAGCTGTGTAATGAGCCTTGTTATTTGTTGTCTCTGTTTCTCTCTATTTTGGTATTCTTATTTCCACAAGTTATATTTATCAGTTAGTGAAGTTTTGGATAAATAAGAGGATTCACATGTTATTTTGCAAATAGTCAAGACGATCATAATTTTTGAATCATGTTAGATGTTGATGTGTGTTTAAAAAGTAATTTGACATATAAGGATTTTCGGATCACCCGATGAGTTTAAGGATAAAGTACAGAGCCTTCGATCGAGCATTACTATGGATGGAGTTAACCCATATTCCTTCCAAACACCAACTATTCTCTTTGGCCAATGGAAATGATCAATAACAATATCCGTGAAGAATGAACATTTTATGCTAGCTCTTATAGTTTCAGGTAGAAGACAAGTGAAGAGAATGGATGTCTACCTCCAACCACTAATCGATGAATTTAAGAAATTATGGGAAGGGATACATGTATATGATGTATCAAGACCCATCCCAATGGAGAGGTCTTTTACATTGTATTACATATGTGCGTACACCACACATGATTATCCAGGACTAAGAGTTTGCTCCGGTGAGCATGTTCATCGATTTGTTTATATCTGTAATTTTATTTGGCATACTTCATATGGTGCAACTATATTTTTGACACTAACATGCTATGTATACGTTAACATCGCTGGTCTTGTAACAAAAGGGTATCATGGATGTAAAATTTTTGGAACTTCTATAAAGGCTAGGTGGTCCAATGACCTACGAAAGCCGGTGTACGATTGTTTGAGGATAATCCTCCCAGAAGACCACCCTTATAGAGGATATGCATTTTCTTTCAATGGTAAATCAAAGAGAACTTGAAGACTTGAAATAATGATACTGACATATTGGAATATGGCATATGACACATAGAAGGATAAGAAAATGGAAAAATTCTTTAATTCAAATGGGGAATTCATGTTCGATGATCCTGAACTTTTTTGACACCTATGTTGATAAAATTTCCATTGGGATGAAAAGGAAATCTGTATTTTAAGAGCTTCCATATTGGTAGCATCTTAAGATTGCCCACTTACTAGATCCCATGCATATATTAAAAAATGTTTGATCTTCTTTATGGAGGCACATATCATGGAATAAAAGTGACACAATGGTTATAAAGAGAGATCTTATTGCTTCCAATACTAAAAAGAGACATTGGCTAAGAATTGAAACTAGAGGAGAGGTTGGTCCCTCTTGTTCTTTTAAAGAAGGTGATGTCCAATTGATTTTGAAGAAAGATGATTTTTCTATCACAAAGGATGTTATATTGGGTGTAAAGGCACCTTCTTGATATGGGTCGACTCTATGATGTTGCTTCAAAGTAGATGGGAATTTGTCGAGGTTGAAATCACATGACTATTTAAACCTTCTAAGGGTATGTATGTTGAATACATGATTCTTCTAGTTCCATACTAATGCCGGTAAAAATATGCTATGCACTCACAGTTTTATGGAAAATAATGATGCGTGTGTGTATTTTGTAGTGTCATTATCCTTTGCTTGTGCATGGTTGTGCAAACCATTACTTCCACAGGACCTCCAATGTGCCATACTGAAATTATCTGCATTTGTGCGTTGGATCACATCAAGGGAGATTCATATGGCTAACATTCCACGATGGTGTCGAGAGATAGTTGAGATTGTTTGTGTGTTTGAGAAGGAACTGCCCACGAGTTTTATGGACTTGCAAGTCCATCTTCTAATTCACCTACCTTATGAGGTTGAATTAGATAGGGTGATCTCATGTCGTTGGATGTTCTTCTTAGAGAGGTACATGAAAAAATTGAAGAGGTTTTTTCAACAAAGGGAAAAACCAGAGGGCTCTATGGAAGAGGGGTACATAATATATGAGTCGTTCTATTATGCATGTGAGTAGATCAAGTGAATTGATGACATAGAAGGGGCATGGATGGCCATCAAGATGATGATAAAAGGGAAAGGGAGCTACTCCAAATGAACGAAAAAAAGGCGTTCGATAAAGAGTAAGTCAGTTATATTTTGTCAATTTGGTACATAGAAATTATTTACATTGAAGTTGATCATATATATTTCATCACATGCTATTTGTTTTGAATTCTTTTATACGTCAACAAATTTAGAAAATTTGATGCCATCAATAAATTCATTCTTTTAGTTGATAATATATATTTGTTCTCATGCTATTCATTTTGAATTTTTGTATACATCAACGAATTTTGAAATGGATGCCATCAATAAATTCGTTCTTTACAACGCAGAGGCAACATGACCATGGGTCACATTGTATGAAGAGAAAAGAAGGAAATGGGACAGTGACATGAAAACATTCAGAGGGTTCAATGGTATAAGCATGCCTTATGTTGATCATTTAAAAGAAAATATGCCAGAAATATGTCCCAATAGTTGGGTGGTTGACCATATATAAGAGAAATATGAGGTGTCTGGTCGTAACCCACGTGGAGAAGATCTGGATGCAGTAAACATAGGGATTGGGTGAAGCAACTATGTAATAACCTATCCGAGTACCACGTTCTATTTATAATATTGCACAATTGAATTGTAACACATATTATGTTTTTATTAATGCTTCAATTATTAGACATATGACATTGTCCTTTGTTCGCATTTTTACAGGTGCATTTCTTCCCATCTATGTGGGCATATGGACATCATTTTGTATTGAGTATGCTGATGAAGGCCACATCACATAAGATTGTGGAGTGGAGGTCGAGTTTGACCAATCTAGTCATGTTAGCCATCATGATGAAAAATTGATAGAGGGGAAGTTAGGTTACATTGTAAAGATACACAAGATCATGCACATGGACTTCATCATTTCAATGTGTCATTTTTGTTGCAATTCGTGGGATACCTTCGACCGAAGAAATGTAAAGGAAGATCGTGATAGTGGGCTAATATGTATTAACTCTAAAAAATGTGGGTTGAAACTAAGGAGCCTTATGTTTTCCCAAAACATTGCAACCAAGTGTTTTTTTACCCAGATGTGTTGGATTGAGATTGGTGGTTCGTACTGAGACATGATCTAAGATCTAAACATCTTTTTGAGAACAACAATGTTACAATGCCAAGCGCAAAAGATAATCGGGGTGATGGCAATGAATATTTATTTGTAAATGATTTGTTTGGACATTTATATTGTGGATGTGTCATTTTATTATGGGTATCTGGAATAGACAATTATGTTTTTTTTCCCTACATGTTATATTGATGTTGGATATGAAAAGTTAACAACCATTTACAACCACCATATTGAAAATATATTAAATAGATGTACAAGGATAAGATTTGGTTTTGATATATTTTCATTGTCATATTTATTGTTTATTATAACAAATTTATGGTGTATTGTATTAATAAAATATGTTTATGTTAACCTTTGAATTACTAATCATTAATTGAGATATCACAAAGTTGGTGGCGTACAATAGTAAAGATTTATTTTAAATTATATTTTATTTAACAAACAATGACGATATTAAAAAATATTCAAACCTCAATTTTTTTTGTTGAGAAAATCAAAATCCAAATAAATATATACTTACTTTGATGGAACTTGTAAGGACAATTCCAACAAAATAACTTTGTGCAACATCTAACGTACTTGTGGTGTACTTGGCATTACTAACTTTGTTGGCATTCCCCACCTTAACTAGTGCAACTATCATGGCCTTCACCTATTCCACTCCATTCTTTAGTTTTATAATCATGTAAACATATATTTACATTTCTTTTCACATTCTCCTTGAAATAAGTGTCAATATAGGAAGGGCATGGAAATTCTAAAAGAGTCTTTTTCTAGAGCCTAGTTAGAATTAAGGAAAATTTTAATGATCCATTATGATCTAAAAGTATAGAAACCTTTGTCAATTTTACTAATTCTTAAAATACTAATTATAGAATGTTGGGTGATATTATTTTTTAATAAAAGATTCATAAAGTCTGTATTAGAATAGAAAATTGTGAAACCATTTCATCGAAAGTGTCTAGATCAAAATGTATTATTATTCTTTATATTTATTATTTTAAAATTAATTGAATAAATTTCATATATTATAATAGTTGGATAATATAAATTAATAAAATCTTTGTAAAAATTAAATATTAATAAAATATAATCAATGTGATTTTAGTAAACAATTATATTATAAATTTGTCTTGTAATATTTGAATAATAATAATAATAAAATAACATTATTATTAGTGAATAATTATGTTACAATGTTATTATTATAATATATGAAAAAAACACAAATATTTAAATCACAATCATTTCACTAATCATATTTAAGTATTTTTATTTTTAAACATGTTTAATCAACACATTGTATCTTGTTGGACAACAAACAATTCACCTTGAACAACAATTAAACATTATATGACATTAATGGTTATAACTTTTTGCAATCACAATCCAAATTAAACGTTTTCATAAAAGTAAAGTTAAACATTATATGACAACTATAAATTTAAATGAGTGATAAATATCAAATTGCACTTAAAAATAGAGAAATCATTAACAATGTTCGTCATTAGTATACTCATATTACATTTTATAAATCAAACAACAACGTCAATTTCCACTAGCTCAATCAGTTAAGGTGTGGGTTTCGTTTACTAGGCGACCCAAGTTCAATACCCTTACGCTGAGTTTAGTCGGGAGGAGACAACCAAAAATCCAACCATGTTAAGGGCTGGTGCAACCCAGGCTGGGTGTGATCCCCGGGTGATTTTGATGGCTTAGATGCCCCTGGGTTTGGTTTCTTAGCCAATGGTTAAAAATGTTGGCCCCATAGGTTACATGAACATTTCTAACAAACAAACAAAACAAATCAAACAACAACAACAACAACAACCAAAGCATTATATGAAAATCATAATATGCATGAGCGATATACATATGAATATAAATGTCAAACATATATCTCAACAAAATCTGCAATAAACATGTCATATATAGATCTCCAGTAAAATATAAAACAATCAGTATAAATGTGAATCAATACCATTTCTAGCTAGGCCCACCACCACTAGAGCCAGGTGCATCAGTGTCTCTGCTACTAGAGGTAGAGCCTCTATCAAGAACGACTAGATCAGAAACAAATGTCGACAAAAGTGCACTATAAAGTGTCTCTATATCAATATCACGAAGATGTGCATGAACAATACCTGATGTGATCATAGTGTCCAAATCATAAAATGCTCGTGACACATGTGGAGGAAGAGGAGGAGGGGGGTTGTTGGATGATGGCACATGTGGACTAGGAGAAAGACAATGATCGATGGATGGTGACACAAGTGGAGGAGGAGGATTGGACATGATATAGGTTGAGACACATGTGGAGGGGAAATAGGAGGAGGATCAGACGTGGATGCAGATTCAGACACATGTGGAGAGGAAGTAAGAAGATCAATAGATGTTGCAACCGACTCATGTGGAGGAGAATCAAGAGGAGGAGGAGGACCATGTCGTGGAGTAGAGGATGTGGATGGCTCTGCTGATGAGCTAGATGTATTGGGATCATGAGCACCACACCTTAACGTATCGATGAGGTTGACGACACCAACAATATGATACATCAACATCGTCATGTCATGAGTCAAACACCTCCATGTAGTAGAGAGCTCCTCTACCTATAATATATCTCTAGGGGGTACATGTACCACTATGTGACTAGTCATGACATGACATAGCTCATTCGCCACCTCTAGTCGGACTCTCGTATCCGACCCACGTGGCATGTGGGGTCTTTGTACTACTGGAGGTTGGTCCTCTACCTCCTCCATCACCTCATCCTCATGTTGGGGAGGCGCATGCTCGAAATATGTGACAATATTTACAAAACAATAGATAACAATAAGATAATTGAAATAAAATGTTACAATAAATTACATGTGCATTAAACAATACATAAAAATATGCAAATAGATTGATAAAAACAGAACGATAATATTACCTCTCTCATCTGGTGGATCCTCTGTTGTAAATAAGATGTTTGAACATCCTCTCCGATATATCCTCGTGTATAGGTACTCTACAATATCGAGGACATTATCGTCCTTGCTAGAAAATAAATCAAATACCTCCTTTCCCATCGGAGTAATGGGAAACTCGAACTATCCCCTCTTGGGCATCAATTGCACCACATGTGCATATGTGCATCAAACATAGGTCGAGCAGGAAATCAGGGTACCGCTGGCCGAGTTGCATGAACCCTCTCAAAAAATAGTGTATACAACTCAAACACGAATGGGAAGAATCTCGTCCTAGACAAAACATAGTGACAATGATCTAATGCACGACAAAACTGTCTAAAAAAACATCTAGCCACCTAATCAATCGAGGATACTGCAATAAACTATATACATAATACAACATATAACAACTAATGTGTTTCCCATCAGAGCTATACTGTGATAATGACGAGAGCATATGACACATGCACCTGACATCATGTCTCTAAAATGCACCTATCCACAACTAACCACCATGAACCTGGAACTCCGAAGCCGAAAGAATACCCAGACTGACATGTCTCTGCATATATTCCATCCAAGTCTCTCCTACAACACCGGGCGACAGCGTAGGGAAATGGGGCAAATACACCCCCCTCCTAGACAAACCAATGATTAAATATACATCCTCCTCTAAGGGATGATACTAAAGATCGAGACTGACCCTGAACCCTTGTTTCACATGATCCCAATGACAGAACAACTACTATAACAATGCAGAGTTCCCCCTAAGGTATGTACCCTCATGATAAAACTTAAATAGGCCAATATCCATCAAAAGGCCCCATGTCTAATGTGAAAGAGGGTGAGGGTACAACTCCTTATCCCTCTCCCTGACCTCCCACTCATGCATAAATGCGTGTGTCTTGACCTGTCGTTGCTCTGCCTCCTCCTCCTCTCATCGTCACAGTCTATGATTAACATACAAATATTGTTAGGCACATATATACAGATAAAATAAATTGAAATTATAAAACAAATACATATATAAATGACGTGTATTTAAAAAAATCCAAAATCATTTTTTTTTTCAAAAAAATATTTAAAATCAATCAGTGCACCTCCAACATAACATATGCCCTAAGGATGGTGCTCTATCTCAAAAAAACAACACCGTGAAGTGGTGCATCCCACAAGACGATCCACATCGACTCAATGCTTTTAACCGCGCCAGTTTAGTGCTTTTAACAACATCGATTCATTTCGTTAATAAAGAGGCACCGAAACGCTAAAATGTATAGCACACAAATCCATGGTACCCTTTGTTAAAATGAAAGTACCGGTGCACCATGTCTACCAAAGAACTAACATGTTGTCTACCATTGATGTTGTCTTTATGACACCGGTGCGTTTGTTGGACTGATGGGCACCGCTAAGATAAACTTCATTATCACAGTTGAACTGATGTGATGTGTTACTATTAACACAATGGTACCACCGTGATAGTGGAGCACCGAAGTTTTGTACTTCAGTGCATTATAAAGGACAAAGCATCGAGAATGAGGCATCCAATGCGACACCCTGCTATGAAAATTCGAGCAATATATGTCCCGATCCATTTATGTATACAATACCAGTACATTAGATTAAAATGGTTGCACCACTACATTAAATTTTATAAATCATTATGTTAGCGGTGTCATTAATTAAGTGAAGTGTACTGGTGCATAATGTTCAACGACATCGGTGCAATTTATTCGGTGCATGTATTTACTTTTATAAAGTATGGCAGTGCGTTTGAACATTGACGTGCCAACATGTTATTTTTAGGGTACACCTCAATGCGGTTGGTTAAACTTGGTGCACCGCTGGGTTAAATTTTATATGTATTTGAGCCAGCGGTGCAATTAATGAAGTGAAATGTACTGATGCAGGTAGAAGCCCACTCTACACCGGTTTCGGGGCATTCCAAAGGACACACCACTCTTTTTTTTTAATAATTTATCACGGTGTGTTTTCTTGAACAACACCAGTGCATACATATATGCAATGCACCAGCGATGGTGCTCACTGTGAATTTAACACAGTATGCACCGCGTTAGGGTGAGACGAATTGTTCAGGCCCACCGCACGAAATTGAAAAAAATATCAAATTTCAAGCTAAGTTATAATTTTGATTGGATGAACATGCAAATAGGAAGGTAATAAATAATTTACTCAGTCTCTTTTGTCCCAAGGAGGCATGGTTGCACCGTTGAGAGGAAATCAAAATTCGCGGTAATTTCCAACATTTAGAAAAGTGGGGAATCCACAAATGGAGCTATCCAAGTCGGTGTAGCGCACCAAAAACATGGCGTCTTAGGAAGAAAGGTGAACATTGGTGCTTACTTTAGAGTTTGGAAGCACATGATGCACTGTAACAATGAAAATTGGTTTAGTAATTTTTGTTTATTTATCCTACCATGATGTTCCCGATGATAGTTAGGCACATCAATGCCTAATGTTCAACGACAGTGGTGCAATTTATTCAGTGTATGTATTTTCTTTTATAAAGTATGGCGATACGTCCGAGCATCGACGTGCCGGGGCATTATTTATAGGGTACACCCCGGTATGGTTGGTTAAACTTGGTGCATCGCTAGGTTAAATTTTATAAATCATTGAGATGGAAGTGTAGTTAATGAAGTGAAATGTACCAGTGTGGGTAGAAGTCCACTATGCACAGGTTTAAGGGAATTTCGAAGGACACACCGCTTTGTTTTTTAAATAATTTATCACTGTGCGCTTTCTTGAATGACATTGATGCGTACATATGTGCGACACATAGATGATGATGCTTACTGTGAATTTAACACATTATGCATCACATCGGGGCGAGTTAAACTGTTCAGGTGCACCGCGCGGAATTGAAAAAAAAATGCCAATTTTCAAGCTCAATTGTAATTTTGATTGGATGAAAATGCAAATAATAAGGTAATAAATAATTTACATGGTCTCTTCTGTCCAAAGGAGGCATTGTTTCACCATTGAGAGGAAATGAAAATTTGTGGTGATTTCCAAAATTTGGAAATGTGTGGAATCCACCAATGGAGCTATCCAAGTCGATGTAGTGCACCAGAAACATGGCATCTTAGGAAGAAAGGTGAGCATCGGTGCTTTCTTAAGAGTTTGGAAGCACGGTATGCACTGTAAAACTGAAAATTGGCTTGGTAATTTTTTTTATTTACCCTACTGATGTACGCTTGATGACAATGAGGCGCACCGAGGCATAACGTTCAACGACATTGATGTGATTTATTTAGTGCATGCAATTTTATTATAAAGTATGGCGGTGCTACTGAAACATGGATGCACCAGGGATTTATTGTTCATGAACGGGCCAATGTGTATATACCTTAAAGGCGCACCAAGAAAAAACCTTCGCCCATCCACGTCCATTAACAATCTTTGATATAGAAAATGACGGTGCGTTTGAACATTTAAGCACTGGTGCAATATTTTTTAGGTGCGCACTAGTGTGTATGCACCATAAATGCACATTGAAAAAAAAAACCTCTGGTCTCCTGCCTCCACTAATAACCTCCGCAATAAGTTGTGCTCCTTATAGTGATAATAGTCTGGATACGAGATGTATCCAAGTCAATCTCACATTCTTTGCACCTTCCAATGAGGACTAACAATGCAACATCAACCTTTCATCAAGGAACAATAAGAGGAAACAAACCACATAACTATATTTCCCTTCCACCTACAACACACTTTGCCAAGTATACTTAGAGATGATTTGTACATCACAAAATATTTCCACGCATGGCTACAAATCATTAGCAAGAGATAATGACTCATAAAACGATAATATTATCTTCCTCCATTGGAATCATGCACATATTTGGTGTCTTCTTCGTCATCTTTGACTTCTTGGTTTAGTGATTGTCTTGGATCTCCATACTTCTCCTGTCATTTGTTAGGGTCGTGAATTATAACAAAATAATTTCTCTAACATATTGGCGTCATGAAGATCAATATGCATGCTAACTTTTAATAAATCCAAGACCTTTAAATTACAAAAATAAAACTTCAAATATTACTAAGACTTCCATGACATTTTTTTTCACATAAACCATCTCATGTTTGATTCATAACCAATGTATAAGTCACACTCAACAAGGTCAAAACCTCATCCTGCTTGGGATTACACCCAACATCGCGGATTACCAAGTTGAATTACTTATGTTTGTCTCTTCGCATAGTGCTTCGAGTCTTGTAGCTACACAAAGAGAGGAGACCCATTTCGGGTAGTCCTCAATACTTCTGGAATGGGTAATGCTTCATCTCTGCTAGAGGGGATTGAAAAACTTGACAAGATTTTTTAGAGTAGATGGAACCTTCACTAAATGTTCATCATTTCCAAATGCATGCTAGGGCCTATATATGGAAACATGACACTAAATGCCTCCTTTGAGGCTGCTGGAAATCTCTTTCATCTATGAAATCAATTGAAACAATTCCCTATATAATTACACTATTTGAGAATTGATCATGGATTTCACCAACTAGACCTTTCTTGAATCACATTCCAATGTATCCATGTTACAAAAAGATGGGACAAGGGCATAAATCCATATTTGAAGATGGGATCCTGCCTTTCAATCCAAAGAATTCTGATCACATGCATTGCTTAAAGGGGTCACCATCACCATCTTCATTCTTATCATCAGGGGAAACAACTGATTTGAAAAGCTTCTAGGAAAAGCATAACACTAGAGGGGACATTGTTGTAGCACCCACCATGAGAAGTCGACCTCTGCTTCTCGTAGATGCCATACCCATTGTCCAATTTGTTAGTACGCAATTCAACAATATGATTGAAGTATTTGAAATCAACTGGAATGTTTTCCATTCAATGCACAATTGAAGTGAATTCCAAGAGTGACATAGAGAGACAACTCGTGGGTTCTTTGGATGCATAAATGAACCAGAAAATACATGACCTCCACTCCAATGTCTCGTTTATTGAGTGTGCCTCCAACACCAGTCTACACTCCACACACATTGTGTCCCCTAAAGAGTGATAGAACACCACTTCCATTTGTTTCATGAAACGAGTACCACTTTACAGGTCCCAGGCCCGATTAACATTCCTTTTGATCCCGTATATAACCTACATAGTCAAGGGTGACGAACTCAAAATATCTTCTGCCCACACCTGAATCCGCTTGTATTCCAACTATCACAACACAAAGCATAAGATCATCTTTGACAACGGGAAGGCATGATTGATTTATAACTTGACTCCTTTGTATCTCAGCAAGGATCTCCCTGTAGATGCTTCACATATGCATCACACTCTCAATAACATAGACATATGGACAAACAAGGGCTCATCATAGTACTACAAACACATCATAATAACAATCCACTCTCATCAAACAAGCTACTCTACTCTCCGATGCTAATCTACTCCTATAGTAGATTAACACTCTATCTCTTGCATGTTCCTAGGCCTCTTATGAGGGAGTCAAGCACAGTTCCACTCTGCTACCATATACGGAAAAGGGAGAGTAGACATTATTTCTACCCAAACCAAAATTGTGTTGAGCACTCTATTAAATCAATGTAATAACACACATATAAATACATGAAACTTAGGCTTAAGACATGCACACTATCTTAACTATACTAGCAACTTGTTGAGAAAATGTCCACACACCAAACTAGGAGCTAACTAGTTGGAGAGAATCTGTCATATCCAACTAGATCCAATAACCTCCTAAATACTTGGAAACAAACTCCTTACATAGAAACAAATTCTATCCAATAATGACCAATAATAATACTAATCACAAATGTGATCACACATAAGACAAATAGGAGTTATTAATTCCAACATTACATTCATGGAATCACTAATCATATTTCTAATATCTCACATAAAAAAGAATATCAAAACCTATTTCAAACAACACAAAACTCTTCAACAAGTTTTTAGAAGTGTCAAAGAATGCAGACCCTCTTCTATCTCAAGGTGTTTACTAGATTTTGTGCTCCTATGGTAAATCATATATCATTCAAATTGGTAAATCTATCCAATCTCTGCTCAAAGAACATATAGTTGATACTTTTCATTATCGCCTTAATTAATCTACTACCACTAAACATTCCCATAACACTAAACACCTCATTTACTTTAATCACACCAAAATCTCAACAACTCCCCACTACTCCTAAAAAATCATTAAGAAAATCCTAGAATCAAGAAACGTGCCAATCAAGAAATGGTTATAATTTTAACTACTCATGGAAGCTCACCATCTGTTTTTTTTATCAATAAACCTGTGTACTCCCATTCTTTATCCCCTCCTCCTTTTATTTTTATCATTTTATCCCTTTCAGTTTAATTCATGTTTATCATTCTCTATCCCTGTTATCTCTATTCCATTTTAACTTTTAAGTCGCTTTTCCTTTTATTTCTCTTACCACTTCCTTATCATTATATCATACTTGACTATTTCCCTTATATTTCTAATATTCAATCTTTAATATTTTATCATCAACATAATTCCCCTTTTTCCGATTTGATTTTCCAACTCCCTTTTATTAAATCAATTGATTTACCTTTGATTTTATTTTTATTATTTTATAATTCCTATATCCTAATTTAGCCCCCTTTTCTAATCTTGACCATACATATTTGTAATTATTTTATTTCAATCAATTATTATTACTTTTTTCACGTCCCCACAATGTGCCTACTCGTATCTTGCGATCATGCACCTCTTGAGGGCATGCGACATCGCGATGTTTCTCACTTGGTTGCTTGGCAACACCAAGGATACTTCATCCAAACTATGCCTCTTCACCTAGATCATACCCATACTTTGTTCTAGGCTACAGGTGAGTCACACTCCTACTCTAGTGCAACTCTTGTATACTTAGACAATTTGTTAACATTCTTAACACTTAGCATTTAAGCATACATCCATGAAACGAATATAACACTTACAAAGAAAATAAGAGACACATAGATATAGTGTGGGTGGTACAAGATGTGCATATAACCCAACTAAGTCTTATTATTGCGAAACAGTTACAATATGAGCACTATCGGTTCAGTTCACAACTTGGGGAGAGTCGCACGACTCACCTCACCTCACCAAGACACTCATACACAAATTTGTCACACCAAGACTTGTCTGTCACAACAACTTTCACCACTTCTACGGAGCACCCAAAATGTGCATCCACGGCAGACTCACCATCTCTTCTTTATCACAATATTTTTCACAAACTCGTGGTTCTATCTCATAGCATGCCTTCCTCAGAATTATGACAAGACTTCCCTAAACTTAGTCCAAAAGAAGGTCGCCCCAACTCTATCCACAGAATCACCTCAAGGCAACACAAGTCCTCTCATGTGGAGCGACTTGGATCCTTGAGGGAGCTTGCCTCTCTTCATCCAAGTCTGCCTTAGAATCATAGAGTTGATCTTGCTCTCCTTGTTGTGCAAATTTGTCTTCCTTGGTTGTGCGCCCTTGTTCTCTTATATAGACACCAAAGGTCACCATTGAGAATTGTTGCATCCTTTAGGTGTGTCGCAACTCTTTGTGAACCATCACGCCCAAACAAATGATTGTGCCCCTTCGTGGACATGGTATGCCCAAAGAACCTGTGTACCCATCAACCATCACATCCCTTAGGACCGACATGCCCCAACCTTGGTGTGTTTCTCATGCCGACGCACCCCAACCTATTTGGTGCACCCCTTCTCTTGGTTGTCTCCTCCCAATCCTTCACCCCATGCTTGGGCAAGCACCTTGACGCATTCGCATGCCCAATGCGCCCACTCACCCAACTAGTATGACTCTTGGGTGTTGGATCAACCCTAAGTTGCGTCTCCTTGAGGACTTGGGAGAGGGTCTCCACACCCTTCTAGACAAAGTCCTTTCTCCACACCCTTCTATCCAAAGACCTTACGTCCTCCCCCGCCTCAAGTTGTTTCCATCCCCAACAAAATCCATAAAATCTATGATCTCCAAGTCTCTACCCAAACTCGTGCCTCCATTGAAACTAAGTCTGCTAGAAACCTCACGTTTTGTGCCAACTGAAAACCCCAAATTATTCCAAGTTGGAAACCCAAAGTTTCCAACTTGTACTGATATAATACACAATGTATGCAACCATCCACACTGCCCTATGCCCAAATTTGTGTGTGGACAATATGTCTGCTACAATGGAAATACATCTCTTCCCCAACTTTGTTTGCAATTTTCAAGCTACCATTGTCCCACTATGATGATCATTATTCATTCTAATGTTGTTGCAACCTCAATCAAAACTTCAAAAATAAGTGTTGAACTTCTCTGAATTTCTTGCTACCTCCATACTTCAACCATCTCTACCATGTCTCTGGACACTGATATCCCTCGTGCCTTGGATTGATTGGGTAGCCAATCCAATCATCGTGCCCAACTCATTAGAATACACTTCCTCATGCCCAAAATGTCTTTTTTGTCGCATCTTTGTCACTCCATCCAACTCCAAAGACTAAGGAAAGTGTCCACCCTTGCCTCACTACCGCTGCCATTGTCAAATCTCTGTCAAGGAGATCCTCCACAATGTCTAAGTGTCACACTTTGAACCTACCAACACATCCGTACTTCGACCTCTTCAACATGTTCTCGTGCACTGACTCTCCAAGTGTTGAACTATCACGTTCGTTCCTTGAGAATGCACAACATGCCCAAATCTTGGTCACTTCCTTTAGAAATTTTGTCCCTCCACACAACAACCTCAGACCAAGGAAAGGTCATCCCTCATCATGTTGCACTATTAAGTCACCCAAAAACAAAGTCATCTGCGACAACTTGACTCCACTGTCCACCTCATGGTACAATAAGCCAATATTCTACACACAGTTTGCATCACATCCACGTCTGCGAAGAGTCAAGTAAAATCACTGTGCATCTGCACTTCCAACCAACTTTTCTCTTGTGATTCAAACTGTGATCAAGTCTACAAGTCTGGCTTCCTTGGCTGAATTCTCCCCATCTTCATCCGCATCTTCGAATGTGGAACATCCCATCTGCACCAAGAACTACATGTCTAGACTGCATTTTCCCCACTACTTCATTTCTTGGCCATGCTATTACATCGACCTCTCTATGCTTTGGAATGGTTAGGCTTCACCCACAACCATGCTGCCCAAGATAAGAGAACCTCCCATGCCCAAGTAATCTCTTCATGATGCAATTTGTTTGTCTGCACAATCCTCCAAACCAAGGAAAGTCCTCAACTCACCTTCTTTCATCGAGTCACCTCTCTGCAACTCAACATCTGCAACGAGTGTGGCCAACATGCCACACTAATTAAATTTCCCAACAAGTTTTCCAAAGTGCTCCAAGTAGAATGAGTCACCTCAAGGAATTGTAGTGCGGGCAATACAAGATGTGCCTAACACCCAACTAAGTCTTATTATTGCGAAACAATTACAATATGAGCACTATCGATTCAGTTCACAACTTGGGGAGAGTTGCACGACTCGCCTCACCTCACCAAGACACTCATACACAAATTCGTCACACCAAGACTTGTCTGTCACAACAACTTTCACAACTTCTACGGAGCACCCAAAATGTGCATCCACCACAAACTCACTGTCTCTTCTCTATCACAAGATTTTGCACGGACCTGCGGTTCTATCTCATAGCATGCCTTCCTTATAATTATGACAAGACTTCCCTAAACTTAGTCCAAAATAAGGTCACGCCAAAGATGTCTATAGAATCACCTCAAGGCAGCACAAGTCCGCTCATGTGGAGCGACTTGGCTCCTTGAGGGAGCTTGCCTCTCTTCACCCAAGTCTACCTCAAAATCGTAGAGTTGATATTTCTCTCCTTGTTGTGCAAATTTGTCTTCCTTGGTTGTGCGCCCTTGTTCTCTTATATACACACCAAAGGTCACAATTTTGAATTGTTGCATCCTTTAGGTGTGTCACGCCTCTTCGTGAACCATCACAAACAAACAAATCATCGTGCCCCTTCATGGACATGGTATGCCCAAAGAACCTATGTTTCCATCAACCGTCACATCCCTTAGGACCGACCTTCCCCAACCTTGGTGCGTTCCTCATGTCGACGCACCCCAACCTATTTGGTGCACCCCTTCTCTTGGTTGTTTCCTCCCAATCGTTCACCCCATGCTTGGGTAAGCACCTTGACGCATTCACATGCCCAATGCACCCACTTGCCCAACTAGTATGACTCTTGGGTGCTGGAGCAACCCCAAGTTGCGTCTCCTTGATAACTTGGGAGAGGGTCTCCACACCCTTCTAGCCAAAGACCTTACATCCTCCCCCACCTCAAGTCGTTTCCAACCCCGAAAAAATCCACAAAATCTATGATTTCCAAGTCTCTGCCCAAACTCGTGTCCCCATTGAAACTAAGTCTGCTGGAAAGCTTGAGTTTCATGCCAATAGAAAACCCCAAATTCTTCCAAGGTGGAAACCCAAAGTTTCCAACTCGCACTGCAATAATACACAACGTATGAAACCATCCACACTACCTTATGCCCAAAGTTATGTGTGGCCAATCTGTCCGCTACAATGGAAATACATCTCTTCCTGAACTCTATTTGCAATGTCCAAGCTACCATTGTCCCACTGTGATGATCATTCTTCATTCTGATGTTGTTGCAAATTCAATCAAAACTTCAAAAATAAGTGTTGAACTTCTCTGAATTTCTTGCTACCTCCATACTTCAACCATCTCTACCATGTCTCTGCACACTGATATCCCCCATGCCTTGGATTGATTGGGTAACTAGTCCAATCATCGTACCCAACTCATTAGAGTGCACTTCCTCATGCCCAAACTGTCTTTTTTGTTGCATATTTGTCACTCCATCCAACTCCAAAGACTAAGGCAAGTGTCCATCATTGCCTCACTACTGTTGCCATCGTCCAATCTCTGTCAAGGAGACCCTCCACAATGTCTAAGTGATGCACTTCGAACCTACCGACACATCCATACTTCGACCTCTTCAACATGTTCTCGTGCACTGACTCTCCAAGTGTTGAACTATCATGTTCGTTCCTTGAGAAGGCACAACATGACCAAAGCTTGGTCACTTCCTTTAGCAATTCAGTCCATTCACACAATAACCTCATAACAAGGCAAGGTCATCTCTCACCTTGTTGCATTATTAAGTCACCCCAAAACAAAGTCATCTACGACAACTTGACTCCACTGTCCACCTCATGGTACAATAAGCCAATATTCTACACACAGTCTGCATCACATCTAAGTCTGCGAAGAGTAAAGGGAAATCACTGTGCATTTGCACATCCAACCAAATTTTCTCTTGTGATTCAAATTGCAATCAAGTCTACAAGTCTGGCTTCCTTGGCCGAATTATCCACATATTCATTGGCGTCTTCAAATGTGGAACATCCCATCTGCACCAAGAACTACACGTCCAGACTACATTTTCCGCACTACTTCATTACCTGGCCATGCTGCTACGTCTACCTCTCTATGCTTTGAAATGGTTAGGCTTCACCCACAACCATGCTGCCCAAGACAAGAGAACCTCCCATGCCCAAGTAATCTCTTCATGCTTTAATTTGTTTGTGGTGCAGACCCCCCTTCTCCCCAAGGGTTGCCTGACCTCCCGGTTTAGGATCTTTCGACTTCTCGAGATGGACTAGCTCCGCGATTCCCTGCTGGAACCTTTACAATACAAATTTATAGGTCCTTTAGAAAAACCTCACCCTCAAGAACTAACATCGGGCATAAATTTTCCTCCACATGACCACCCGCTTTGACCACACGCCTATCCGAAAACCCGCGTCGCTATTTTGCGTGTCGGGTATATGAGTCAACCCAACTCCCCATCTTTCAAACTCCCAAACTCCTGAAATCTATCACCTCAGATCAATGATCTGAGACTTCCCATGACTCAACATTCCAGATCAATTCTTCGCAAATCGAGACTTCGCGTTTTGACTATTAAAAGGCTGCTCGTCTCCCTTCCTCTGATACCCGAAATTGTGAATTCTTTGAACTCTACTTACGTCAAATCAACGGTTCACAACCTTCCATGGTTTCAACAACTATGATTAAATCGTGATTTCTCTTTTCGTGAGTTTTCACAGCGCCTACCTCCAACTCCTCGATTTACGAATCAACGAAACGTTGATCTGTTGCCATGTGTTCTGCCTCAACGGACGAGCATGATCATGTCATGATTTTGGATTTCGTGAACTTCACTCTGAAGGATTTCTCCCGCTCAATCCTCCATACTTATTCTTCCTTCAAACTTTCAATTTATGTGCTCCACCTTTGAACGCTTCAACTCTTCAAAACTTAGAATTTTTTCAAAGTGTTTCCTCTCGATTCTTAAAACCACTACTCGTCCTGAGCTTCTGAAAATTAAACCTCGTCCCTGGAGCACACTTGCACTCCATGTCTTTCTTAAAATACTTTTTGGTACCCTCCTAGTATACCCTGCGCTCAACTTCCTGAGCTTTCAAACTTTAAAATAGTTTGTTTCTACATGCACTCCTTGGGCTCAATATGCACACTTTGCATACAAAAGTCCCCCGCTATCTCTTCTGAATTTTGAGTCGAAAAAGACTTCTTCACACACACTCCTTGCGCTCTATATGCAATCCTTGCATAACTTACAGAAGAGAAACAATTTAAACTTATTCAAGTATTCATTCATTCACTATGAACATCATACACTTGCAAAATACATATCAATAGTCAAACAATATCAACATTGTACAATTGAATCAATTTTCTCTGTTCTATTCATTTCAAAAGAAAAAAACATGATTACAGTCACTATCTCCTACAACCATTACAATGAAAACTTGTCTAAGGACCCAGAGCCTCCTCACTCTTCTTCCTCCTATCTAATTCTTATCACATTCTACCTTGGCGGTTACCTACCTATCTTGATTACATGTAACTTAATGACTAATCAGGAAATTATGCTACACCTGTAATATATTACAGTCGTGTAAAGGATTTACAATTGTTCCTTCCTTTCAAATGGTGGCCCGAATTCATAGACAAATAAATTAAATTAACGAAAAAAATAAAAAATATCTCCACACCGCTACCAAGCTATTTAAGGTCGGTTTTGGCTCCTTCGATGCGTTGAGGTGTCGACTTCGCTTCCACCTCTTCTTCCTTTTCATGTGATAGCGATGCTCTTGCATCATACTCCTCTGGCCAAAATATTCATGGACTCCTGTCCATGAGCTCTCACACTGTTTTTCCATGCTTCAAAATATCAGGTTCAGTTACCCAACTTGAATCTTCCACAGGGTGATCTTTCCACTTTACCAAATATTCAGTATGCATCTTTCTTCTGGTTTTTCTTCCAACTCTTTGTTCTAATATTTTCTCCATCTGAGGTTTTTCTATTGTAGGCATCTGTTCCTCCCATTGAATCTCTTCCTGATCTTCCAATTCTCATGTGTCATCTCTGTTATAAGGATACAAATCTGCAACGTTGAATATAGGTGATATTCCAACATTGTCCGACAACTCTATCTCATAAGCATTTGTTGCAATTTTTCTAAGGATCTTGCATGGTCCTATCTTCTTCATCTTCAAATTATTATATGTTCTTCTTGGAAACCTTTCCTTTCTCAAATGAGCTAAAACTTCATCTCCCACTTCAAATTGAACTTCCCTTCTTTTCTGATCAACTTTGTCCTTATATTTCTGATTACTATCCTGTATCTGTTTCTTAAATTGATCTTGAAGTCTTTGCATTTCTGTAGCAAAATATTCTGCTCCTTCTCTCTTGAATTCATCTTGTTTCAACTCTCTCAATTCTGAAATCCCTCTTGGCTGTCTTCCGTATACTATCTCAAATGGACTTTTTTCAGTGCTTCTATTAAATGAATTGTTAAATACAAATTCTGCCTGTGCCAGAATCTGATCCCACTGACGACCTTGTTCAATGACTAAACTCCTTAACAAATTTCCCAGACTCCTGTTCACCACTTCAGTCTGTTCGTTTGTCTGAGGGTGATATGCTTCGTTTGTCTGAGACTATACTTCTGGGCAATCCATGTAATCTCACAACTTCTCTGAAAAATACAGTGGCTATGTTTGTAGCATCATTTGTCTTCTGGCATGGTATGAAATGTGCCATCTTAGAAAATCTATCGACCACAACAAATATGGAATCACTTCCCTTCCGGGTTCTAGGTAATCCCAATACAAAATCCATACTAATTGCGTCCCAAGGCCTTTCTAGAATAGGTAATGGCTGATACAAACCAATATTTTGTGTCTTTCCTTTTGCATGTTGAAAAATCTTACATCGATCTACAAATTTGTTCACATCTTCCCTCATACCTAGCCAATAATACAAACTACTCAGTTGTGCAAATGTTTTGTCATGACCAAAATGTCTGGCTAGACCTCCACTATGTTTTTCTTTCAACAAATTATCTCTCATTGAGCATCTTGGTATGCACAATTGGCTTCCTTTAAGCAATAATCTATCCTAGATCAAATATTTTGTCCATGAGTTGTTATCCCTCAACAAAGGATTTTCATATGCTGCATAAGCCTCCTTAAAATCTGTATCTTCCTGATACATTTCCTTAAGGTGCTCAAATCCTAAGGTATTCACTTGGAATTCTTGTACAACCAAACTTCTCCTGCTCAAAGCATCTACAACTTTATTAGCACTTCCAGAAATATGTTTAATGACAAAAGTAAAATTCTGCATGAATTCTACCCACTTAGCATGCCTCTGATTCAACTTCTCTTGCCTAGTAATAAATTGCAAAGATTGATTATCACTATACAAGACAAACTCTTTTGGAATTAAATAATGTCTTCATTTCTTCAAAGATTGAATCACTGCATAAAACTCCTTGTCACATGTAGAATATTTCTCCTTAACATCATTCAACTTTTCACTAAACCAAGCAACTGGCCTATTATCTTGACTAAAAACTACTCCAATGGCTATTCCACTTGCATCACACCTCACCTGAAATGTCTTTCCAAAATCGGGTAAAACCAAAATTGGTTGTTCTATTATCTTCTTTTTCAACACCTTGAAGCTTTTCTCATCCTCCTCTGTCCAATTAAAAGATTTGTGTTTCTTCTTAACAATATCCATCATGGGTGCACATATACCACTAAAATTTCTGATAAACTTTCTATAAAAACTTGCTAACCCATGGAAACTTCTCACCTCAAATATGCTTCTTGGTGATGGCCATTCTTTGATTGCTCTCACCTTCTTTGGATCCATCTTCAATTCATTTGAAGAGATCACAAAACCCAAATATATGAGTTCTGTCTTCATAAAAGAACTTTTCTTCAAGTTTCTTAACAACTTTTCTTGCTGCAATCTCCTCATCATTAATGTCAAGTGCTTTAAATGTTCTTCCTCTATTTTGTTGAAAACTAATATATCATCCAGATATACAATGAAAAATTTACCTATGAAGTCCTTCAATACTTCATTCATCAACCTCATAAATGTGCTTGGAGCATTTGTCAATCCTAATGACATGACTAGCCATTCAAACAAACCTTCATTTGTCTTGAATGATGTCTTTCATTCATCTACCTCTCTCATTCTTATCTGATGATATCCACTCTTCAAGTCTATTTTTGAAAAATAGCTTGCTCCACTGAAACAATCCATCAAATCATCCATCCTGGGTAAAGGAAATCTATACCTAATGGTTATATTTTTGATGGCTATGGAATCTATACACATTCTCCATCCCCCATCCTTCTTTGGACTCAACATAGTTAGCACTACACATGGGCTTAAACTTTCTCTGACTAAACCTTTATCCAACAACTCCTGAACTTGATTCTTAACTTCTTCATTCTCTCAAGGTGTTAGCCTATACGCTGCTTTATTTGGTAAACTGGCTCCTGGAATCAAGTCAATATGGTGGTTAATACTCCTAATGGTTGGTAATGAGTGAGGCAACTCATTCACTACTATGTCAGAAAAATTCTCTAACAATTCTTGGATTTCTTCAGGCAAATCATTCATAGAAGTATTGGTAAGGATAACTCTTGGCTTCCTTACTACAATAAATTACATTTCTTGATCTTTCTTAATCTCCTTCAAGAGTTCCTTCCCACTCATGAGAAGTATTCTTGTGTTGGATTCTTCCTTTTCTTTCTTCTCTTATATTGACAGTGACATGTGAGTTCTACCATTTTTCTCTAGAGTGTAAGTATTTTTTCTCCCATCATGAATGACATTCCTGTCAAACTGCCATGGTCTTCCCAACAAAATATGACAAACATCCATGGGAATTACATCACACAAAATCTCATCTTTATAGCCTCCTATTTTAAATTCAACTTTGCATTGTTGACTTACAATTACTTGATGTCCTTTTTGCAACCACAAAACTTTATATGGACTTGGGTGTGTAGTTGTCTCCAACTCCAGCTTCTCCACCATTTCTGTAGATACTAAATTATCAGTGCTCCCACTGTCTATAATCATTTTGCAAACTTTGTCCTTTGTTTTAAAACTTTGTCTATAATCATTTTGCAAACTTTGTCTATAATCGTTTTGAAAACTTTGTCCTGAACAACCTCGTTTGCTGAACTGAGCCTTCTATTTCCATCTCTGGCTTTAGAAGAACTTTCCTCATCATAACGTTCTGTCCTCCTTCTGCCGCTTCTACTTCCACATTCTTTTGAGCTTCAGAAATGTGTGATTCTCCTCCTCCTTCTTTCTTCCTCTCGGGGCATTCCCAAGACATGTGTCTTGTCTTTCCACATGCATAACATTTAACTCCACCTCCTCTATCTCTTCCTCTTCCTCGAGGAAAATAATTTCTCCCACCAAATGGTATTCTTTGGGAACTTCCTCCTCTTTCAAAATGACCATATGATTTCTCAATATCATCCTTGGTTTTTGGTGCCTTATCATAGACAATTCCCTTACCTCTATTTGAGCCTCTGCTTCTGTTTCGCTGACTCTGGTTTCTGGCCAACTTTTCTTCTGCCTTCAGTGCAATTTGATAAGCATCTTCCACTGTCCTCACATTCATCATGCTGATCTCATCCTGAATTTCATACCTCAAGCCATTTATATACCTGGCATATAAATGGAACTTTTTATATACCTGAATATAAATGGTTGAGTATACAGTCCTAATATTTAGCCTATAGAATTCTTCTGTATACTCTTTCATTGTCACACCCCTCTATCTCAGGTTCTACAACTTTCTGAGAAGATTTATCTGGTAATCCTTACATATGAATTTAACCTTCAGTTTGGCTACCATCCTATCTCAATTCTTTATCTTTTGTTTGCCTTTGCTCCTTCTCTCTGCCTGCAATTCATCCCACCACATTGTTGCATGTCCTTTTAATCTGGTGACAACATGTCTCACCTTCCTTCCTTCATCGACATCTTCATAGTCAAAATACTTATCCATGGACCTTATCCATTCCAATAGCTCTTCGACATCCAAATTACCTTCATACATTGGGACGTCCATATTTTCTCTAGCTCCCAACTTCACAACAGCTTTCAATAAGTGTTCTTCAACCACATCTTCCCCTGTAGCTTGTTCAACTTCTATTTCTTCACTTTCTGCATCACTGACGTCTTCAACGACATGTGTTCTTCTTTTCATTGCTTCCATCGTTTCCAACCTTGCGCGAAGCTCTCTCGTTTCTCTTCCTACAACACGATTTTCTATAGGTGGTCCTGTGCGTACCCTAGGCGACATCGCTTCAACTGTTCCTAACACACTAAATACAACTTCGAGCTTTTTCAAGCTCTGATACCACTTGGTGCAGACCCCCCTTCTCCCCAAGGGCTGCATGACCTCCCAGTCTAGGATCTTTCGACTTCTTGAGTTGGACTAGCTATGCGATTCCTTGTTGGAACCTTTACAATACAAATTCACAGGTCCTTTAGTGAAACCTCACCCGTGCGAACTAATACCGAGCGTAAATTTTCCTCCACGTGACCACCCGCTGTGACTACACGCCTATCCGAAAAGGTGCATCGTGATTTTGCGTGTCAGGTATATGAGTCAACCCGACGCTTTGTCTTTTGAACTCTTGAACTCCCGAAATCTATCACCTCAGATCAACGGTTTGAGACTTCCCGTGAATCAATGGTCCAGATCAATTCTTCGCAAATCGGGACTTCACGTTTCGGCTATTGAAAGGTTGTTCGTCTCCCTTCCTCTAATACCCTAAATTATGAATTCTTTGAATTCTTCTTACGTCGAATCAACGGTTCACAACCTTCCACAGTTTCAACAACTATGATTAAATCACGATTTCACTCTTCACGAGTTTTCATAGCACCTACCTCCAACTCCCCGATTTACGAATCATCGAAATGTTGACCTCTCGCCACGTGTTCTGCCTTAATGAACGACCATGATCGTTTCATGATTTTGGATTTCACGAACTTCACTCTGAATCATTTCTCCCACTCAATCCTCCATACTTATTCTTCCTTCGAACTTTCAATTTCTTCTCTCCACCTTTAAATGCTTCAACTCTTTAGAACTTAGAAATTTTTCTAAGTGTTTCCTCTCGAGGCTTAAAACCACTAGTCCTCTTGAGCTTCTGAAAATTGAAATTAAACGTCGTCCCTGGCGCACACTTGCACTCTGTGTCTTTCTTAAAATAATTTCTAGTACCCTCCTGGTATACCCTGTGCTCAACTTCCTAAGCTTTCAAACTTTAAAATAGTTTGCTTCTACACGCACTCCTTGCGCTCAATATGCACACTTTACATACGAAAGTCCCCCACTATCTCTTCTGATATTTGAGTCGAAAAAGACTTCTTCACACACACTCCTTACGCTCTGTATGCACTCCTTGCATAACTTACATAAGAGAAACAATTTAAACTTATTCAATTATTCATTCATTCACTATGAACATCATACACTCACAAAATACATATCAACAGTCAAACAGTATCAACACTGTACAATTGAATCAATTTTATCTGTTCTATTCATTTCAAAAGAGAAAAACATGATTACAGTCGCTATCTCCTACAACCATTACAATGAAAACTTGTCTAAGGACCTAGAGCCTCCTCGCTCTTCTTCCTCCTATCTAAATCTTATCACATTCTACCTTGATGGTTACCTACCTAGATTGATTACATGTAACCTAATTACTAATCAGGAAATTATCCTACACCTGTAATATATTACAGTCGTGTAAAGGATTTACAATTGTTCTGTCCTTTCAAACAATGGCCTGACTTCATAGACAACTAAATTAAATTAACAAAAAAATTAAAAAAGATCTCCACACCACTACCAAGCTGTTTAAGGTCGATTTTGGCTCCTTTGATGCGTTGAGGTGTCAAATTCACTTCCACCTCCGCTTCCTTTTGATGTGATAACGATGCTCCTTCATCAGTTTGTCTACACAATCCTCCAAACCAAGACAAGTCCTTAACCCACCTTCTTTCATCGAGTCACCCCTATGAAAATCAACATATGCGATGAGTGTGGCCAACATACCACACTAATTAAACGTCCCAATGATTTGTCCAAAGTGATCCAAGTAGAACGACTCACCTCAAGGAATTGTAGAACTTATCTGAGAGATTCTATGAAACAACATATTTTATTTTAAAAATCATACGTAGTAAGGGAATTGATGTAAACAATTTTTTTCTCTAAATGTAAGACATCTTCATGATATGCTATGAAATAGTATTTAATAATTGAAATACATATGCATTAACACTATAAGCAATATTTTACTACTATTTTAAATTGAATAGAAAAAACATAAAAGCATTATAAGAAAATACCTCCACCTTGGTTTGTTGAAGTTGATCCAATGTTGGGTAGTCCAATTAGTAGGAGAGTTTTTTTTATGCTTCCAAGCATCTTTTCCCTCTTTTCCACTTGCCACTTGCCCAAAGTGAGTGAAACAAAATTTAACCTCCCAACCAACTAGGAGCCTAGTTGACTTCCTAGCTCCAAGAAACCTTTCAGTTTCTTGGCCCTCCATGCCCATGACTCCAAGAACAACAATTCACATATGCTCTAACCAAGATTGTTGCAGACCAATATTTTCACGAGAAATAATTCTTCCAAGGATAATCCAAACTCTCAACATTCTCCCACCTCTCAACCCCCCTTGTTTACATAATCTCTAACCAAGATTGTCACAAACCAATATTTTCACAAGAAATAATTCTTCCAAGGATAATCCAACCTCTCAACATGTTCCCACCTCTTAATCCCCCCTTGTTTATCCTTTATCCTCACCATATTTATTAAGTTTTCATGCCAATTTTGGAAGTTTTCTCCACCGGTAGCCCTCCACATCGCTTATCTAGATTTTTTTTTGGGAAAATGTTAAGAAAAACATTAAAATATTTACATAAAATAATAATAAATAGAATGCAAATTCATGCAACTTGACAATTGTCCCTAAAATTTATGACAACTCACCATACCAACCACACTCTGAGTCAAGGAAAGTATCTAATACTATATATTTATGAAATGTGAGATATCAATGAAAATATCTAATGCTTCTAGATATTTATGTACTAAATATTTATGTATGCAATATAAGTTATACAATCATTAAAACAGGTAGTTAATAATCTATTTTAGTCAGTAAGGCATAACTAATTGTACTAGTGTACATGTGCAAAGTATGTATGTGTAGCTAGTGGACACATAACCTACGCATGTACTAACGATAAACAAGAAATGCGTCTAGTACATAGTTCCTATATGATCACAATGAGGCAGGAAAGGCAACAAATGAATCATTTAGTAATCATAACTAACAAAAATACAATATTCATGAATAATTGATCATCACACTTAGAATATCAAAAACAAAATCATAATGAGTGTTTTGGAACCAAGTGAGAAAACAAGAGTGGCGCATATAATCCCATGGTAGTTTTATCAACTAATATCTAATTGTCATTCCTTCCTAACCTATTGCCATCTTCCATCCTATCCTTTCCTTTGTTGGACTGAGCCGAAGATTCAACTATATTGACCTAACTCCAGATAGAACTCGTAAGCGGAAGTGTCATACATCTCGACCAAGCTTCCCCAACAAGCAACTTATAGTCGTCATCACACATCTAGGGGAGCATGGTTTAACACATCACTCCAAAACTTCTGGTTTCAAAGGATACACGATGGGAAATGCCTCCACCCCTCCTAAACTATGATCAACACCCTATATCGAGCCATATTGTGCAACTATTGTTCTTAGAGTCACGTCATCGAACAATCACTCTGGGCAGGATGTATGTCCTGTGAAAAACATACTTACCACAGATCATAGTAATATTTGAAATCATAAGTAAAATATATAGTATACACCATCTTATTGATGTCTAAGACATCTAGGTTACCTCAACACTACAATCATTTGGATTGTACATAGCTCATCAACCTACAGGTTAGCTCACTAATACTCATATCCATGTAGATACATCACAATTTCATAAGAATCCAGCTTTGTATTGACATTCACAACATATTTTTGAATTGGTATCCATGTACTAAAATTCCACATTTAAATTTGCATATTTAAACAAATCACATAACTATCAACATCATGAACATATAACAATAATTATTCGTGGTATGTAGGTCCACATGTCCATATACTAAAGTTCTAATGTTTAATAATGTTCTTCAGATACTAATTAAATGAAATACAATTCGACGATAATGTATTTAGGCTACTTAGGTTCAAATGGAGTGTTAAATACACCCACCCTTTGGGAAACTTCGTCTCGAAGTTATGGTCAAAAGAAGTGATGGATGATATCTAAGTATGGTTTCTACGTCCTCCCAGGTAATAAATCTAGGGCTATAATTGTCCCACTAGACCTTAACCTGGTCCACCAAACGATGTCTGAGTTGTCAAACCCTACAATCCAATATGCGTAATGGTTCGACCATAATGGTTCCCACATCCTAGACCTATAGTTACTTCCAATTTAGTTTGTGAGATTCATCATCAACATAATGTCGTAATACATATACATGAAAAACTTCAAAAGAAGAGAAGATATAAGAAGGTCAACATAAAATACTTGAAAAAATCGACCTTAAACATGAGAATGCCAACGTTAAATATGATGAGTTATCTCAAAAGCAACAAGTATTGAAGATCAAACATGAAGGATAGATAATGTTATTGAATTAGAAAATAAGATTGAGAGTAAAGGGGTGGAAGATGAAGACCAGTCTTCAAAGGTTGAACGTTGTCAACATACTCATTACCAAGAAAGCATACATGAAATACAAGGTACATATTTACATCAACATTACCAAGGAAAAAGATGGAAGAAAATTCAATTTTCATGGAACATGGAACCATTAAACCCTCACGTGATGATGCTATCAAAGACCAACAACTACAAAAAAATGGAGAAGCTAGAATAATGTAGAGAATCAAAATAAAGGAAGCTATCAAGGAGTGACACTAAAAAGAATTGAATGGATGGATGGATAATCATCATACACAACAAGATAATAGAAATATAATAAAATCCTATTACTTTTATCACGAGTAAACATCTCAATTGCAAATATTTGAGGACAAAGTTTTCAAAGTGGGGTACTATATTATGACCCTGTGGAGGATATAAATGGGGTTGAATGTATATGTAATGGGGATAAATGTATTGTTGCCTACTATTGGAGTAGGTGTCCCTTCATACTGTAGGTTAATGGCGTTTGATTTGGACAATGTGGAACCTCGTTTCCCTCATTCCCTTGTTTTTCAAATTATAGTAACTATAAATACTTTAATCATTCAACAGTGTATTTTTTATTGGGAAGCCTTCATGTGTTAAGCCTCGATAATTTGGAAGACATTAGTATCTCCTTCCCTCATTTCCTCTATGGTCATGTTACAATACTTTTATGGTAAGGCATTCAAACCTTGAGACCTTTTCCTTAATTGAATTAATGATTTATCTAGTAAAAATTTCTTTGGTGATGTAGAAGTTGTCAATGCCACACTATACCGCAACATGCTACTTGGCAGTGTTGATGAATTTTTTTGTCAATGGTACTTAGCCGACAAAGATTTGCTAGGATTCCACTGATTATATATTGCTTGCGCAAAGTTTTAGAGCACTCTCGTTTAAATTAGCGCAATACTTGGCGAAATTATTGAGAATCTTGATTTATTGCTAAACATGACCCTTTTCCCACTCCTCACATAATTTACGCTGTCATATTTTGCACATTGACACAATATATTTTGGACCCTTATACATGACTCTTTGTTCTCATATACCCCACCTTATCTACATACCCTTTGAATAAAGAGAAAGTTAGTTAAATCCATGTCATGTTTCAACTTTGGGATCATTTTATATTATGCCCAAAGTATCTCACTTTTAAAAGATGTATCTCATGTCTCTGTCTTCATATTTTAAATACGACATAAATATTATATCACACTTTTTGGGGGGTTATGACTTTGGCACCTTTCCATGCCATGACATAGGCCAAAAATATATTATTTTATCATTCAACGTTGGTCAAGTTGCTTCACTTTATTTTGAACTCGACTTTGCTATTTTACTCCATTTTATAAATTATTCCTTACACTATGTGTAAATCCCATATACAAGTCAATGAATATTCTTGGTTGTGTCCACAAAGGCTTACCCCAAATTTATAAAGTCCACGTAATCAGTCATAATCCACCTTAAAGCATTGATGCTAAGTGTAACTCATGCACATATTCTGTCTTCTTTTGAAGAAGAATTTTTTTAAAGGTACATTATGTATGCTATGGCCCAATCTATTTATGTGAAGGTTGTCCCAAGACACACACAAAACTCTTGAAAAATGAATAATCGGTGAGATCAAAACTTGGATACTAGTTGTTGCATGAATGATAATACATACCAGATCACCCTTTGGTGCAATATTCAAGATTCATGATGATCCAGGTGGATATCGGTGGCCACCCACCTATTCCATCTAGCTCAAAACAATTTTTTGGCAATTTATTATTTTTAGCAGTTTTTCGGGTCCTAAACTTCCGGGGCCATTTTGAGGGCCTAAACGACGTTTTTTTTTCATGATTAGGCCCATCAATAAGCAATGCAAGCATGATTGTTCCTGTGAAATGAAGTTCCTCATCAATACCTTTCCAACGAGCTTTCGTGCGCCCCAAAAGGAGATCGTATGCCAAAGTTACGCCCCTAGGAAGTTGATACACCAAACTACCCAAAACGGGGTCCACAAACCTGTTGGATTTTCATCTTTAGGGGTTGGGGTTTTGGATTTTATTTATGCTAAAAAGGCCTCTAGAGCCTCATTGTAAACACCACCATATTCTTTCCACTCAGTGTAGCCGTCACATCTCTTCTCAGAGATAAGCTGCCACCATTCTAGCAAGTCTTTCACTCTGTATTTCTACAGTTTTGTACATTTCACCTATTAATAGACATTGTGTATTACTATATCTTTGTGTTTATGGTTATATATCTGATATATCATGGTTATATTATTGGATATCTAATATATCTCTGTACATTTCATTATTATATATCCGCTCTCACTTCATGCCGAAGATAATCTGGATCAATGGCATCAGAGCATGCTACTCTTGATTGTTTTTTCAGTGCATGTCTCCGACGAGGTGAAAGTATACCAAGTTGGGTCTCGAGCTTATCTCTCTTGAGGAAAATTGCTCTCACATGCCCAAGAAACCCTCCATGGCAGAAGAAAATAAAAATGACAGAGCAGAAGATTCTATTAATTTGTTGTGTGAGCAAGCTCTCATGCGATAGAGGGACGAAATGATGGAGAATTTTTACCACATCCTTCAACACCTGCCAATAACAGCAGACATGGCTTCATCAAGAGACCAATTTGGAGGCACCTCTCCTTTCAAGGTACAAGTTAATTTGTATATTCCCATATTTGAAGTTCAGATAGATGCAGATGCCCTAGAAAAATGGTTAAATCTGCTAGAAGGTTATTTCTCTGTTCACAATTTTTCCGACAGGGAAAAGATCACCTTCGCACTCCTTAAGGATCTCCCCCATGTCAAACATTGGAGGGAAACTTACTGGGAGAAAATTTCCATAGAGTCTTGAATATATGGGGTCGATCCCACTTGGGATTTTTGTGTGGATGCGGTCAAGGAACAATATTACCATGTTGGTAACTATGACGACCACTACATGAGATGGACCACACTGCAGAAAGAGAGGGGAAAACAATTTCGGAGTTCACAAATATGTTCCATACCTTGTGCACAAAGCTGGGTATCAAATACTTTGAGTGGCATCTGGTTCTGAAATACCGTGGAGCTATACATAGGTACATCCAAACCAAAATGGATTTTCTGGACATCTCATCACTGGGAGCTTCCTATCGATATGCTGTCAAAATCGAGTAGAAATTTAGGCACCAGAACAAATGTGAGTTCGGTTTTGCAAATCCGCAACAACCAAAGTATGGTAAAGACGACCCTAACAACCACCCTCCAGAAAACAAGTCCAAGCCATAGGAAAAGAAGGGTAACATAAAGACGAAGAAGGACACTGGAAAGTGGTACGATTTCCGCAAAATCCCCTGGCACAACACTGATGAATGTTGCTCAAAAAAATCATTGGTGGCCAATATCAAAGAAAAGGAGTCAAACTTTGATTCAGAAAATAATGGGAGAAGACAGATCATCGACGCAGACCCCACTGCTACTGTCACGACCACAACAATTCAACCAGAAGAACCAACAGATCTTGAAGAGGAAGAGCACATTTTTCATTCACATATGTGGGTGAGGGGACCCTGTTGCATTTTATTGTTGATGGTGGAAGCCAGAAGAACCTCATCTTATCATAGGTCGTCAAACAATTGGGATTGTCAACAACACCACACCCGTAGCCATGCAACATCAGGTGGCTTCGCCAGGGACGAGATATTTGTGTCAACCGACAGTGTCACTTGTCATACGACATCAAGCTCTTCAATCATGAGGTATTATGTGACGTTTCTCCATTGGATGTATGTGATGTTCTTTTGGGCCAACCATATATGTGGAAGCGCCATGCTATTTATGAGTCTCGACCCCGTAGTGTCATTATTACTCTGGGGCCATATCTATAGGATACTGGAGGTAGTTCTGACTACTGTCCCACCTAAATAGTGACACAAAGTAATATCTAATACTACAACATTCATCCTCTTCACAATCTGTTCAAAAGGTGAACAAAAGGACACTGCAACCACTGCAGCCTCAATCCAAGCACCTTCTATCCAACATAAGCATGTCGACAAGATTGAAGCAAAGCACAAATATTCCTTCTGAAAACATTCATCTCATGTATCCAGATTGGTTAAAACGGTCCAACCCTTCCAACATCAGGTTCTCGACAACCTTCCACAAGCCAAGCAACGAAACTTCTCCAACAAGGCAAGCAACTCACCAAAGTTCAGATTCAACAAACACTTCCCTCTTTCCCCCAGGAACTCAACGCAATGGATAACATTGATTCCTAAGGAGGGAGGATTGATCCAGGTGGATATTGATGGCCACCCACCTATTCCAGCTGGCTCAAAATAGTTTTTGGGCAATTTACTATTTTTAGCAGTTTTTCGAGTCTTAAACTTCTGGGGCCATTTTGAGGGCCTAAACAACTCTTTTTCGTGATCAGACACCTCAAGGGTAAATGAAGGAATTGTTGAGCATGTTAAATGAAGCTCCTTGTCAATACCTTTCCAACGAGCTATCATGTTCCCTAAACATAGATCGTATGCCAAAGTTACACCCTAGGGAAGTTGATACACCAAACTACCCAAAACGGGGTCCACAAACCTGATGGATTTTCATCTTCTGGAGTTAGGGTTTTGGATTTTCCTTATGTTAAAAAAGCCTCTAGAGCCTCATTGTAAAAACCACCATCTTCTTGTGAATTAGCGTAGCCGTCACATCTCTTCTCAGAGATAAGCTGCCACCATTCTAGTGAGTCTTTCACTCTGTATTTCTATAGTTTCGTACATTTCACTCATTAATAGAAATTGTGTATTACTGTATCTATGTATTTATGGTTATATATCTGATATATATTTGTTATATTATTGGATATATGATATATCCCTGTAGATTTCTTTATTATATCTCCACTCTCATTTCGTGCCAAAAATAATCCTGATCACGCGAGGTCCTATTTTTGACCGTGTTGTCACCACAAAAAGATATTTAAGTGCAAAAGTACCCATGTCTTCAGTCTTTTACCAAGGTATATGGACCAAAAGGTGCTTTATCATCCTTCTAATTTGCATCTAAATACTGTTATAATATAATGGACGTGCTTGTTTAACCATAGACAATATCACTATTGTCACCCAACCATAGGCCGAAGCCACCCCTGAGCACCTTAACCTTGACAGAGAATCATTCCGGAAGCAAAATCTAGGCTAGATAGCCAAACAAGAGAGAAAATATATCTCCAAGGATAGTGCATCAAGCAAGAATAACAAAATATGATCAGAAAGTCCAAACCCAGAGAAGACCGAGACTATAGACTGACGACAACAACTTCTCCAGGACTTGCGCACAAAACTGCCCAACTGTAGTGCGCACAAGTGTGTTACTGCAGTTTTGAGAATGCTTTCCAGAATGAAGATTGACCTCCTGTATTTATACTAAAACTGACAAATTGCTTGGGCCCACTTCTCATTCTGGGTGCCTATTTACTTGGTATATAATATTTCCTTTAGCTGATTTCTTCTCTTAGAGGATAATAACCTAATACAAATTATCCTCTTGAGCTAACTTGTCTTCTATATTTATTAGCCAACTAATTAGGGTTTCTTCTTGCTTCCCAGAATATTCTATTCTCATTAGGTTTACAAGTGGGGTTAAATACCTCCCACAACTACCATAATATCAACACTCCTTCCTAGCTAGGGAGGTATTGAAGGTAATGGTCTTGAACACAAACATACCATTCACCTGGTAGCATCAACATAGTCATCTAGACTATCTCATGATTATATCATGAGAACCATCATCACTATCAGTGTCATCAGTTGCATCATCTCTCGAAACCATACTCCATCTGAGTAATCAGACATGATGCTGGATAAGTCACTCACTCCACAGAGTGACACACGAGCCATTCTTTTAATCTAGACATATGTCCTAGAAGAATAAATGTTATGAACCATTTTCTGTCTAGAAAATCTCCGTCCATTGATCATCCATATAGCTGATAATCATTTCCAACACTATTGATAGTCTTCAAGGAGATCAAAACAATGTCATTCAATAGAACACAACTGTGTCTATCCATAGTGGTACACAACTACAATCCAGTGGTACACTGCCACACCAAGTAGCACACAGATACTTGATCAGTGACATATAGTCACAATCAGTGGAACACATCCACTACAGTAGTATAAATCTACTGTCCAGAGACATACAATCTCCATAACAATCATATCATCAACCTGCACATAAAACATTGTTATGATATATAAACTAAATTATCTGGACCATTCTTCCAATCACATCTGTGAGATCTAGAAGAGCATCTGCCCCGAGAAAGTAAAAAATCAACGATGAGCTATCTAGACTATTATTCTCAAGCAAGGAAGAGTAACTGTCCCGATTTCTGATCCTGGACCATTCACCTATCTGGGCCATTCCTCTGGCACTGAACAAAGTGCAACCTGGAGAGAATGAATCTTCCCTAGGGAATACTTGTCCCTGATTCTTGAACCTGGACCATTCACCTATCTGGGCAATTCCTCCGGCACTGAACAAAGTGCAACTTGGAGAGAATGAATATTCCCCAGGGAATGATTATCCGAACCATTTCCTAAGGAAATTACTATCCTGCACCAACCTCCAAAATGGACCATTCTTCGAAACAACTCACAATTGTGAGCTTCGAAAGAATGACTGTCCAACGAGGTGGACCAGTCTTCTTGACCACTACTGAGAGTGACCGTCAAGAAGAGAGACTGTCCTAGACCATTCCCTATGTTAACCACAAGGGGAATTGCTATCTATGGTACATCAACAATACATCGAACCATTTTCATTACGAAAATGACCGTTCGATCTGGACCATTTTCCGAACTGGAAAATGCCTGTCTGTCAGAAATCTCAAACCATTTTTTGAACTGGAAAGAAACTGCTCATCCTAGACCATTTTTTGAACTGAAAAATGACTTTCCATAAATCAATAATACATCACTGCTCCCTCCCAACCTAGGAGTCGTCTCTTCCTTTTTCAATAAGGAAGTCGTGTCCACGAGCTCCAACTTGAGTACACAAACTCTTTCATCTTGAACATAGGCTTTACCAAAATGTCTGCTTATCTGCTCATCTGTGAAGATATATATTGGAGAACCACTTCTTCTTTCTAGACTTCATCACGGAGAATTTAATGCTTAATCTCAATGTACTTCGGTATTTCTGGAACACTGGTTTTCTGAAGGCTTTGTATAGCTCTGATCATCATAGTTGAATTCAACTCTTTTGTTTCCCGCTAGCTCATAACATTGTGGCAAGGGTCAAACTTGGAACATATCCAAGTGGTACTTCTTCTGTCATCATGAGAGGTTTGTCATGGATTGGCAATAGATCATTCTTGAGTTCTGAGTAACCATTCTGATACAATATCTTTGTTATAGAAGGTGTTAGCACTCCAAAAGTCACCTTAGACTGTAATCATGTGAGCTTGGTAACATCAAAATATTTGTAAATGTAAATGAGTTTTTAAAAGGTCAAATGGACAAGAATCAAAATAATAAGGTTTTAACTCAGAAATCTAAGCTAGCATGCACAAGAAAATGAGGTCTTGATTAGCTTCAGTTAGTTGTTTAAGGATAAATATGAGTAGAGGGAAGACTTGGTGAGAAGAATGAACAAGTCTGCTATAAGCATCAAGCCTTCTAGCATCTAGGTGAAGAAAAATATCAGTCACAAGATCCTCTTGAAACTAAACTTTAAAACCCTAAAAATATTTACAGTAGCACCACAATCAAACATCCATTATGATACAGCTGTAACATCTCATAAGGATCCTCCATTAATGAGCATTCAGAGTAAGAAGAAATGAGGAAATGAAGAGAAGCTGACTTCCATTAATAAACAATTCTCAGGTCCAATACATAACCAGAGCACAAACTTCTTAGTCAAAAGATTACAACTCGGGAGCCTCAGCTCAACCATTCGAACCCCTACTAAAGCAATTGATATATATATTTATAACAAAAAGGGAGGCAACAACTGGAGGTATGAGCTGGCCTCCTTCCCTTGAAAATATCTAAACATTTATTTGATCTAACAACTTATTTAACAACCTATGTTATAAAACAGGAAAATGTTGGTGAATAATCCAACCATGCTTCAAACTGATTTGATCCTCTTTTGCTACGCAACTCCTGTTTTTCCATGTGTCTTTTAAGACCATGTAATTGTCCTCAAAATGCCAGTTGCTGCTTCTGCAATTTTCTCCATCATCATCCATCCAAAAAGTTGTTGGCCTGACCTTCCTGGATCCCTAGTGTCTACTGGTAGCTTCTTTAGGTAGCGGCCTGAGTAGTGTATTTCACAACTGGACAAGTAAAAAGGTAGCGCCACTGTCCCTGTACACTGAAACTTACAACTTGGGATAAAAACATTTTGACAGTGTCGAGGAGTGTACTTCAAATATGCAATTTTCCGATGACAACTGTTGTAAGTGGAGGGAAAAATACCAACAAAAACAAATCTTATACATGCAAGCAAAAATAAAGCATGAGAAAGATAGGGAACCCAACTACTGCAGAATGCTTGGACTTCTGGTGCCTTTTGCTTGAAATGATGTTCCAGCAGCATATTTGATACCTGCATTAACCTTCTATTTATATGTAAAAGCTTAATCTCCCAGGCTTGTCATGCCAACTTAGGTGCATGAGTTTCATTTGAAGGTTGTAGAGAACAAATCTTCATATTGTATTTCCTTCAGATTAGAGTTCTACCATCTGAGCTTGAATCTGAACTGTTAATTTTATAAGAAAATCATGTTCTCTGTGCAAGAATCTGTCTCTGCCAGAAATTAGGCAGCGCCTCCCAGAAATTAGGTAGCGCCAATACTGAAACATCCTACAGAATCCGTAGCATCCATCATTACACTTCTCAAGAGATTGGGTAGCACCCAAGAAAATTACAGAGCCCATGAGAAAACGCAGCACCCAGGAAATTTACAACACCCAGGAGAAAACGCAGCGCCTAGGAGATAACGCAACGTCCAAGAGATTTGGAAGCACACTGCATTCTGCACATCCATGCATGAAAACGGTGGAATGGGCGATAATTTTGGAAACATCATTGTATACATCGTGGCTACATTTAGTTCTTCAACACCTGTAGAAACTTTAAACAATATTGCATTGATATCTCATCATGGCACCTGTGCATGCATCCTGCAAATCAGGCATTTGCAATTTCACTAGCACCGAACAACTGGAATGTTGGCTTAATTTATGGCTTGGCTCGTAGCTTGAGATTGTGGTTTGACTCGTGGCTTGGTCTTAGGATATATTTGACTTGTAAGATAATACATAGTGTGATCTAGGCTTAAGACACTTTAAAAACACACACCACATCTTCTATCAAAGTCAATGAACTCATTTGTTGAAAAAGCAACTAAAATAAAACCATAGGGAAATTAACAAAATAAAGATTTAGGAAAAACTACTAAAAGTTGGTTTTTGGTTATGCAGGTTAAAAAGACAAAGGCCATAGGTGTTTGGAGAAAACGATTTATGAATTAAGACTCTTCCTAACTCAATGAGGAAATTGGAATTTATGAACTAGGGCAAATGAGCAAAAATATTTCAAAAGTTTAGCACAAGGATGCTAAAGACACTTAAAAATTTCCATAAAAAATTGAGTGCTAACAGAAGGGTTTTTCACCACGCTTCTACTGTGCATTGGAGGCTCTGCACCAAGTTGTTTGAATCCATACAAAACCTTCTTCCCTCTACATGCAAGAGTTTGTTCCTGGTATACCTCAAAGTCTTGAGGTTGTTCTACATACGTTCTTTGTTCAATTATTCTGGAGAATAGTCTTTGCATTCATCTGATGTAAACTCCAACCCATGGATATTGTGGACGATATAATGGCTCATGTAGAGGTATGTCTAATTTAATAGAACAAGAAATCATCATAGTCTTCTCCCTCCATATGGGAGAAACCTCTAGTTCTGGATCTCACAATGCTTACATTCATAAGTCTTCCATACACTGTTCTTCATCACAACTTTCATTTCCTCTGCTTGATTGCTTTTAGTGAGTTCAGGTTAGGCTGGTAGTCTTGTGATTCTCGATACAATGACTGGTTGTTTTGTCTTTTCTTTCTCTTTTGGAATCTTCATGTTCTTCCTTATGTTTTTCTTTAGCTCTTAGATCCATGGAGTTTTCTATAGATTCCATGCCCTGAAGATTCCAACTTCTTCCTTTCATCATAGGATCATGGATGTGGATAGACAACCATGGATACTTTAAGGCTTCTTTTCGAAGAAGACTTCTTCTAAGGTCACATTGAACATGTGATGCTTTTTCATGGTTGCTTCCATGAATAGATACTTCATCATCTTCAATGGATCACATAATTTAGGATTAGCTCCCTCCTAAACCTTGCTTCATGCATGAATGCATGCTCTTCTTTTGGAAATATATAATCGACTCTCTCCATCTAGGAGAGTCCATGCTTCTGTCTACATCCTTATTGCCTTCTGCAAAGTGTCACAAATCTTTTTCCAATTTCCTATTGATTGCTGACTTCTTTCTGTCTTTAATTCTTCTAGGTTTCTTCAAGATTGATTCTGATTTCGACTTATCTTGCAGCTGTTACTTATGTAATATCTTCCACATGAATTATTACCAGGGGTTGTTGATGTACTTCATCCTTTCATGTGTATTGTCTGACTTGTAGTCATAGTGATAACAATCCTTATCTTGTTGTTCTTCCATAGGTATAGTTTTTCTTGGAACATATTATCTTCTAGGAAATAGATATGCAAGATATGTACAAAAACATGGTATGTACAAGAACTGTGAGGAGTATTGTTACCTTGTCTTACAAGAAGAAGTCTGTTTCATCCTGCTTAGTCTTCTTTGAAGGTTCCTTTTCTTCGGCAACTAATGATTTGTGTGTCTCCTTCCTTTTCTTTAGCTCGGGACAATGATTCTTATAGTGACCATATTTTCGACAGTTGAAGCATTGCATTTTTGACATATCTTTCTCTTGATTTGGCTTCTTCCTGGAGCCAAACTTCCTTTTATCCCTGGAATTCTTGAACCTTGCTATGAAAGCTTGATCATCGTATTTCTTTTAGGGTTTCTCTTTTTCACCGATCCTTGATTCTTCTTGTGCACAACAAGTCCAAAGTTCTTCAAACGTAGGATACTCCGTCCTTGTGTTCATGCTTGCGGCAAATGCATCCCATGTCTTGGGAAGAGCACTGAGTACTATATTTACCAATTCCTTCTCTGAAATGATATCTTCAATAGCTTGTATTTGATATCTTAACTGAGAGATTCTCACAAAGTATGATGTTATGCTGTCATCATCATTC
>ML783730.1:338798-354102 GCA_009831015.1 Picea engelmannii
ATATATTATAACTTGTGATTATAAAAGCAAGGCTAGGGTGAAGGAGAAGATATACTTGACACACTTGATACTTGAGAATAGAGGATTACTTTCGAGAGGATTGAATCATGAAGAACTGTAATTCAAGATCTTGGATAGGTGGACAAGGATTTCCATCTAGAGATTAGGTCATGGAGAAGATAGAATTAATAGAGGCAACATAGGTGGTTTTCAGTCAGAGGAATTCACAGGGAAGTGTCATGTCATACGAAGCTTGCCATACATATTTTTTGTACATGTATGTGGGTCACAATGGAGATAGTCGCGTACATACGCGATTCACAAGAAGGTGAATCACATACACCTTGAAAAACATGCACTTCTGGTTCATACAACAAGTCAGAATTTTCCAGGTTTTTTTGCGTTGTATTTCTCTTGGTGGGCCATTATCCCTATTACGGGAGCCTTGATTTTAGCATAATAAAATCATTCTCCCTCCGGGGTTTTTCCAGGGGTTTACACTTGAAAATATTGGTGTTTATGTGTGCTTGATTTTGGTTTCCTTGTTTATGCTTCCATTGCATATTTCATTGATTACTCAACTGCGATTTTAGTAGAAAAATAGATTTTATTTTGAGCTAATTGTTGGGTGTTGGGTTGAAGGGTTAAAAATCAACAATATTGATAACATTACAATTTTTAAACAATTGATTGTTGGTCACACACCTTACCACTTTGATATATGTCATATGTGATCCATATGTGGCACAAATGCATGTATTAATGGTTATTTGTATTTGTAACAATTTCGAGCGCTGTGATAATAAATGCATGGGAAACGTAAGGGTTAAGGTGATGGAACAATAGTTTTGAAGCTCATTTGGTTTGTTTGAGGAGAATTAGGGTTTGGAGCTCACAAGTTTTCTGAGCTAATTTATCATTGCAAAGATTCCATCCTCATGTATGTTGTTGGGAAAAATACCCTACGGACTAGCAAAATAGAGTTTAGACTTTGCATGCAGATTTGACCGAATAGAAACTACCTTCTACCTACATCTCTAGATTTAAATTTCCTTTCCTCAGTAAATGCATGGAAAGGATCACCTACCTTATTACCGGCGTTCGATGTCGATCCTCCGTTGTGCTTGATTACTTGTTTGCGCTGCTCCTTCCAAAGATGACCTGCACTCAAAACAAACAACAACTATGCATGCATACTACTTCTATACTCAAGGGTTAGAAATCAAACATAAACTAATCAAACCATAGACAGTTCATGAATTGGGACGGGAAAACATTCTTTTCATTACATAAAGTGAGTCAACTTACAAAAGATGAGACCGACCACCACTCCTTGAACCTGATCCAGGGCTCCTCTTCTTCTGTCCTTCAACTGCTTTGCGTTAAATCTCCTTTGGCATGAGGAAAGGCTAAAGGGTTGGGACAATGGAATACGTAAATGGGCATAGTTTCTTCGCTATATTTTTTCCTCTTCCAAATGGTACCCCTACCCCTTCTTTTATAGGCTAGAAGGAGCTAGGGTTTTGGACGAACCCTCGGCCATGCATGGCCGGGAGTTTCAGTTAACTCACCCATAGCTTTTTGTTCCATCGACAACTTTCTTTTTTTTGTGCTTTTGTAGGTACACGCGGGTTGTTGTGAGTCAACTAGCATGTACATGCATGCAGTAATGGGTTAGGGCGCATGGACCTTTATACAAGAGGATTTTCAAAGAGTTGTTCAACATATTTTTAGCAAAGAAGGGAAATGAGTTGGCATGATGCCAGGTAAGCATATGTGGTGCAATTTAGGGTTATAATAGATTCCCCCTAATGTGTGAGGTCAGAAGAGAATCTGATGGATGAAATACATTACCAATCTTTACTGATGTGCCAAACGATTGAGCCCAAGGATCAGGAACCAGGAGGTTCCGTCTGCAAAATAACAAATGTCTCACCGAGGCGGGCATACCCATGCTCGGGATAAAATAGAACCATGGCTACCAATCAAATACACTGTAGATCCATGTTAAATAACTATAAAGAGTAGCCGCGGACAATACATAGCGGAGCTACATCTCGAAATCAGAAAGATATACATGTAGAGTACCCATCTTCCAGAAGCTGATTCGGCCTGACGACTAGAGATGAGATCTTCAGAGCTCGAGCAACAACTTCAAAATCTTCAAAACTCGGGTAAGAGTGTAATGTGAGTGTACGATTGCACTACCCAGAGGTCTTCGACGACTCGTCGATCATTGATGTGATAATCTTGATGATCAGATTGAAGGCTTCAATGATTTCGAACAAGGACTTGATTGGATGTTCGGGATGGCCAGGTATGTGGACAAGAGACATTTTGCAGAGGGGCCGACTCAGGCTTAGTGACAAACTTCCCTTGGACAATAGCACGACACGTGATGAGACTCAGGAAACATATATGTTAATCATAAGTCTACAAAGCATGAGGCAACGCAAACTCTCCATATGTTTGGAAGAATAACCAAACGGTGGAGGACACAACTCTATATAGCGAGAAAAGCTTCCTAAGTTCGTACTACATACCATAGTCTGATGATCAAACAGACAGATGTGCTTTATCCAAGGGAGACTCATTATGCTGCCCATAAAGAAAATACTTTTCCCATCCTCTTTTTGGGGTATATTTGATTTTTTTGTTCTTTTTGATAATTTTGGAAAAAAAATAAAGGAATATTATGTTACAATGGAGGAATGAGTATTGCAAACATACAAGCTCAAGACACAAGGACAAGACTGATGTTCTGTTAAAATGATACTCGCGAAAAATCCTCTGGCGGCCAAAGGTGTTAAGACACAGAAGCAAACTGTCACAAGGCTGGTGGATAAGGTATGCAAATGCGGTTGATAAAACACATAATGGTAACGTCCTTCGATGTAAGTTTAACGAGCCCAAAGAAGGTAAGCTCGGTGGTTTTTCATATTTAGAGAGTCTGAAAAAACATAAAAGGAGACTCCATTGGGGTACCTTTTTCGAAGATAGTCTAGTCAGTTCGAAAAAGGGATAAACTAGCACCGATTAGACGTCGATTCAAAATCATTTTAACGAGTGTGACAAGGACAAGATCACTCGACTATTTTTTCACTTTTAAAGAGTCTGAAAAAATCTTAATTATGGACTCCATCAGGAATATTATTCTGGACCAATTTAACGAGTGTGAAAGAATAAGGTCACTCGACGATCTTTTCAATTTTAGGGAGTCTGAAAAGAGCTTAACTATGGACTCCATGGGGGTTTCTTTTTCGTAAGTTTAGTCCCTCAGGCCCGAAAAAGGGATAAAATTATACCTGAGAGTACTCTTCTAAAGAATGGAAATTCGATAGAGTATACCTTTGTTCGTATAGTTGACCGTCCGGAACGAAAAAGGGGTAAACTACTGCCGGACAGACGTGACTTCAAATTTCAGTTTAACGAGTGTGAAAGTCCACAAGATCGCTCGACAATCTTTTCATCTTTAGAGGGTCTGAAAAGGGCTTAAAAGGAGATCTGTTTATTTTTTGGGAGTCCTGAGGGTGAGACAAAGAGCGAGGAAGAATCATGCAAATAAGGCTCAAACTCATATTAAGGAAAGACTATAAGGACTCTAGAGCCTACAGTGTTTTAGAGACGGCATGGACACCATAATGCAACCATGACCTACCTAGGGCATCCATGTTCTGGTAAGCTCTACCGCCAAGTTGCGACACTTCTAAAGCAGATATGATGGTTCCGTGTCACAACCTGATGGCATCAATCCTATAGCAGAGGAAAAAGACAACGAGATGCAAAAGTTGGGGTAATAACCTAACCTATATGCTCAAGTTGATTCTTGGAATTTTTTTTATGGACCTTCAAAATTTTATCAAAACTCAAAAAAGTGTCCCAATACCCGATCAAATCCCTCCCATATACCTCCGGAATCACTCAAAATGTTTTTTGGTTTAAAGAAACTGATAAGGGAGGCCAAAAAAGTGACAAAAAGAGGCCAAAAAGTCTATAAATAGAAGCTGGCAGCTCATTATCACCACTGCTGATTTGGAAATTGACTCTGGAGCCAAAAGACCCCCTTTGCGAAAAACGGTGATTCCAGGAGCTACAGTGGACGAAACAAACTTCTACTTGGACCAAGTAAGTACAAACTCCCTTATCTAGCTATTCAATTCTTCAATTTTGTTTTTAAGTTCATTTTTTGGGTGGGCGTCGACCTTAAAAAAGTCGGCCCTAGGTACACGCGACTGTCGCCTCGACAGCTCACGTGGACCCCCCTTTGTAGAAAAAAAGAATTAAAAGGCAAGTGTTGACCCTCCTGAACCTTGTTGTGTTGGCAGGATGTATGTCCAGTGGAGGGAAAGAGAGCATGAAGTAGTCAGTGAGTTGGTTGCAACAGATCCGAATGTTGTGGCCGTGTTGATGCAATGCGATTTACTGAAGTTATTTCTGTGTCAGTTTATGCATGCACAACCAAGGCTCTTAATGCCTTGATCGACTACTGGCACCCTAATGCAGAGGCCTTTATGCTAGAGGGGCAATCACTGGTTTCCACCACCGAGGATATCTATTTTTTGATTGGCCTCTCAAGGAGAGGGGAACCAATCAACTTTAGGACCTTTCCTGCGGGACCGAGTAAGATCTCAGAACTGATAGCCGAGCACTGTGAGGCTGGGACTGATCGTGCGGGATCCCAGGTACCTATCAGTAAGATCACTAACCTATCGCTGCAGGTGATATTATTACTGATTGGGCGGATTACCGGTTCGACAACCTTGCATCAAGCTTCTCGCGCACAGATGAACTGTGCAATCCAGTGCTTGAATGCATAGATTTTTGACTGGAGTACTACATTACTGGAGTGCATGAAGAGGCAATTGACAGATTGCCAACAATGAACACAAAGGAATTTCGGGTTCGGGGCGATCTTGTGTTCATTTTTCTTCGAGAGAGTTCCAAGCTTTAGCCCTCGGGAAGTAGCACGAGGACATCAGGCCTCATTTCCTGCAGTGTGTAGATGGGCAGTATTACTGCCGCGACAGGGTGGTGGAAGGACCAATGAGTCCTTCGATGATGCATTCTTTGCGTGGCTGTCATGACAGATCCCTGTGATCGAGGACTACCCATATGCAGGGATAGATTTTTCTAGAGATCCTGAGATACACGTGCCTCCTGGTGAGGAGCGAGGGGAGATGGGTAAGTCTCCACCTTTGTAGTTTTTTTGTTTGCATATATAATTTTTATGTCATTTTTGTGATATATATCATTTTTTTTGTTTTTGTATGCCAGTGTATTTGACGGGTAAATGTTTGTTGTATGCAGATCTGGGACCCATGCGACCTGCCGATTATGCACGGAACATGCATCGTCCTCGGCCAGAAGCCGCAGCTGCCGCCACTGGAGGAGTAGCAGTAGCAGGGAACCTCCCAGCTGGGGAGGTTGAGAGAGTCCTTAGACAAGTTGAACAGAACTTCACTGCACTCACTCGCACAGTCCCAATGGCAGAGATAGAGGACCTGCCGCCATCCATGCAGCCTCATGTCACGGGGGCACCTCGGACGTGGGTTCAATTATTTAGGAGTTTAGCCCATGTTGTGGACTATTATAACAGGGCCCATAGGCCCTGAACCTATGTAGAATTTTGACGTGTCACGAGCACTTACTTGTATATATTTTTTGAGGGCATAAGCCTTGTGACTCGTTTATTAGTCCCATTTTTTAGGCGCTTACGTCCATCTATGTACTCTGGTTGTTTTATGATGTTATATATGGTGTTTTGATCTTTTGTGTCTTAAGGATCGCGTGTGCAAAAATGTATTTACATGCTTATGTCAACATTCTTTCATATGTGTGCAAGATGCCAATCTAAAATTTGATTTTGCTAGAGTATCTGTAATTTGGTTTAATCTCCTAGGAACATGAAAATATATAATATAATCAGAGTTTCATTCTAAGAGACGTACCCTAAGGAATCGTCGGTGTAAATTTGGATCATGAACCCGATATACTCTGTTTAGTTGCGACACAACCAGTTGAGCGTCGAGATAGACCCGAAGATGAGAGATACCCAATGACGAGGCGTCACAAAGCAACTCAATAACTGCACTATACTCAGCGACATTATTTGTGGTGTCACCTAAGCATATACCTCTAGAAGATAACAACTAGCCCTGAGGTGTAAGGATTACCCAAGTTGCGGAGGCAAGCCTCCGCGTGTGCCGACTAGCACCGTCTGCATACCCAACGAACACCTTGGAATCACTTGACATCTGCCATATTGACGAAAGATAACATCAATGACACGTTCATAACACTTAAAAGAAACTTTAAAAAGTAATAGTACAAAGACTATACATATGTTACAGAAAGTTACCCACAGTGACCTGTCTATGAGTAATACTTCTTGAGGTAGAGCCCATTTCTAGGCTCCGCCAAAGCATTCCCTTCAAAATCAACCAAACGATAAATGCCCCTTTTGAATACCTCTTTTATGATGAAGGGTCTGAACCACATGGGTTTAAACTTTCCTGCCCCTAGGGGGTCCTTGTCTTGGTCATAGACCAGGACAAGGTCGCCCTCATAGAAAATCCGAGGACGAACAAACCTATCATACTGACACTTGACCTTATGTTTGTAAGCCTCGTTGGCTAGGGCCGCATCACAACGCTGCTCATTGAGCTGCTCAAGGTGTACTAACCGTTCTTCAAGCGAAGAAGTGTCTGGCAATAATTGTACTGCCAATTTTAGAGATGGGATCTGACATTCGATGGGCAAGACTGCCTCCAGCCCGTAAACGAGTTGAAAAGGTGAGAAACTAGTTGCAGTATTAACAGATGTTCAGTAAGCCCATAATGCCGAGTATAACATCAAATGCCAATTTGACTTGGCTGAGTTGATAGTTCGCTGTAGAATAGTCTTAAGAGTTTTGTTTACAGCTTCCACCTGCCCATTGGCTTGGGGGTAGTAAGGTGATGAATGCTCCTGCCGTAACCCAAGCTTTGATGTTAATTCGGTCATCATTTGGTTCTGAAAGTGACTGCCATGGTCAGTGACAATCTCTCTCAGGACGCCGAACCTTGCGATGATCTGGTTGAATAAGAAGAGAGTTGCAGTCTCTCCATCATCTTTAAACGTTGGCATAGCTTCGACCCACTTAGTGAAGTAGTCAACAACTACGATGATATAGCGGTGCCCCCTTGCTGACGGGGGTTCGCATGTAGTGTAATCAATCCCTCACTTAGTGAAGGGACCAACTGTGATGACAGGAAACATTGGAGTGGGATGTGCCCTCATCTTCCAAGAGAAGATTTGGCACAGATGACACTTCTTGACCGATTCGATACAATCTTTGATAAGTGTCGGCTAAAAGTAACCTACTCGTAGAATCTTTTGGGTTGTTGCCAACCCAGATAAATGACTGCCACAAGCTCCAGTATGGAAATCGTTGAGCACGATGATGGCCTCCTCATGAGTGAGACATCGACGTAAGATGCAGTCTACACCTCTCTGATACAACGTATCATCGAGTATGAGATAATTTTTAGCCTGATGGCGTATCCGCCGACGCTCGTCACGAGAAGCAAAGGTGGGGCATTTCAAAGTCTGGAGATAGATAAGTATATCTTCGTACCAAGGGTCTGAAGATGCAATCAAAAACATATCTCCTCGGATAGGCGATTCCTCAGGCACAACGTCACCTGACTCAACCGGAAGTTCCAAAATAAGATCTGCAAAGACCAATGACTTCTTGGACTTTGCTGAAACGAAGTCTAAGTCACATTCTTGGAGGATGACTATCCATCTACTGATTTTTCTGCCTATAACTCATCGTGTCAACATGTACTAGAATGGATTCATGACAACAATGACGGTGGTCTTGTGAAATAGAACATAGTGACAGAACTGTTGAACAACATGAACTGCTGCTAACACAAGTTTTTCGATATGAGAATAATTGAGTTCCGGTCCTACGAGGCCTCGGATCACGTAATAGATCACGTATTCTGAGAGCGAATCGTCTTCCTGAACTAAAACCATGCCAATGGTTGACTCTGCGACAACCAGATATAACAAGAAATCTTTTTTATAGTTAGGTGGCCGTAGCAGAGGTGTGGTTGTGAGGGCGTGTTTTAATGCGTCGAAAGAGAGTTGAGCGGCTTCGTCACAGAAAAAAGGAACGTCTTTCATTAGTAAACGCATAAAGCCCTTAGTAATTTCGTCATAGTTGGCGATGAAGCGTCGTAAGAAGTTCACCTTGCCTTGTAGACTCTGAAGTTGTAGGATTGTGCGTGGGGGGGGCAACTAGATTATTGCATCCACCTTAAGAGGATCGACCATGATCCCTGTTGTTGATACGATGAAACCTAACAAATGTCCCGATGTTACGCAGAAGCTTCACTTGTTTGGATTCAAGCAAATCCTAAAGTAGCGACAACGTTCGAAGATTAGTCTAAGGTGTGTGGGATGATCCGTTTGCTTACGAGAGCGTGATGCTAAATCATCTAGATAGGCCTCGACTATATGCTTGAGGTCATGAAAAGCAAAAGACATGGCCCGCTGGAATGTGGCTCCAGCATTTTTAAGGCCAAAAGGCATCTTACGATATGCGAATGTACCCCACGGACAAATGAATACCATTTTATGTTGGTCTTCGGATTTGATTTGGATTTGATTATATCTCAAAAAACCATCCATGAAAGAAAAGGCTTCACAACTGGCACATTCATCAATGATCTGGTCAATGAATGGTGTTGGAAAATTATCTTTGGGACATGCCTTTTTTAGATCACGGAAATCGGTACATACACGAATCCTGCCTTGTTTTTTATTGACCAGCACAGGATTTGACACCCATTGAGTCGAATGGATAGGATAATGAAAACCTGCCTTTAGCAATTTCTCAACCTCAACCTTGATGGCTACTGCTTTCTTGGGATTGTCTGGACGAAGTTTTTGTCGAACAGGCTTGGCATCCGGATACGTTGTGATTTCATGTTCAACTATTTTCGGATCGATACCTGACATTTCCTCATAAGACCAGGTAAAAACGTCGCGGAATTCTTTGAAAAGATCCGTGTAAATTTGAATCTCTTCGGGGGAGAAATCTGCTCCGACGAAGAAATTCTCCACGACGTCAAGGTTTCGGGAGATGTTGATGGGTATAGTTTCAGCGATAGTCACCATATTACCCTCAGCATAAATTTCCTGTGTAGCTAAGAGATTGATAGGACACGACTGATATCCCATTATGGTAATGGTGAATTCTCCTGCTTCGATTCGGCTTAACTCTGGGAGAAAATATGATCTGTGGTGAATATCTTCCCAAGGTTTTTCCGGACTAGTCATTGCTTCAATTACTGCTTCATCAAAAGGCAAGACTAAGTCTAACGAATCGACGTTAGCGAGAGAACCCTGAGCCCAAATAGGCTCTAGAAATGGATCTAACTCTTGTGCAGGAGTCGGATCCGGGTTAACTGAAGATTGCTGGACTAAAGAGTACGCTACCTCAGCGGCAGACAAGGGCATGGACATGCCTGAGTGCCCTGTCTCATCCATCGTGGCTGATGGGGAAGGAAGAATCCAAGGATCCTCAAAGTAAGTCGTGCGGAACGACGAAAATTGAAAAATCTCAACCTTATGGTGATTAGATATAAATTTGATATCATCGTGAGGAGGTGGGAAATCAAAGGTACCCATCAAGGATGGGCACAAACCAACTCCTACGTTAATGACACCTGGTTGAGGATTATCAATCATTGGGACCGTGGATGCCCCAAAATCTAGGTCAGGTCTGGAGAAAGACAATTGATTGATGGTCACTATCCAACCCTCGTGTGGAAACAACAAGTCTCGGAAAACTGTAGCAACCACAACTTGCATATCATAAGTCCAACTCCGTCCTAGCAAGAGATTATAGTCGAGGGGAGCATCGACTACCTCTACTTCGACACACACGATTTTCCCTCCTAACTGCATAGGGAAAGAAGGAACGATGCCATGTGGTCGGAATGAACGACCGTCGAAAGCAGTGAGGAGAGTAGGTGATGGAGACAAAACGGGTTGGCCAATGGCCTTCCAGCATGCTAACGACATAACACATGTCGAGGTGCCTTCGTCGACCACCGTGCAGAAGATATTCTGAGTAAAAGTTTTTGTTGGATGAACCACTACTATCTGAAACACTACGTGGTAAGGCAGACGAGGTTTTCAGTCAGTTGTATATAACATGATGGTTCCCGGATTACAAGTCTCAGTAGAGCCCAAAGCGATGAACAAGGCTTTCCTCTGAGCATGGCAGCTTTGGAGGACCTCCAAAGCAGACATCGCACAAGGGGTTTGTGATAAATCCTCCACCACAGAGTAATTTTGGGTGGCCCTTGCGTTTGGGTTGTGAGAATCTTTTTTAAATGCACCCTTTGGAATGCGTGTCATTGTTTCTCCCAACGTCTTCTCAATCTGTAGAGGAAGAGATGGGAGATCAGCTTCTTTACCCTTCTCAGAAGCGCTTGGTTTACTATAGTTGTGCGCTCTATTTGATATGAAAGCATCACCCCTAACCATATATACATTCACAGATGAGGGATTGTTTGGAGGAGGGCAGGTTTCTTGGCTGCCCCCTTCTGTGCTTGTAGAGGCTTGAGTTAGATTTTGCCCATGTTGAAAGGGATTAGTCAACACTACTTGCTGTTGTTGTGTGACAAACTTTTGAGCCTCTTCAAGTCGAGGACAAATATGGGTCGGGTGGTCTTCCGCGCACAGGTTGCATGGATACCTCCCCTTCCATTTTTCCGTGTTGTCCCTGCCAGTATTATCAGTGGTTTTTTTATCCCCCTTACCCTTCTTTCGTTGTTTTTTCTTCCCTTCAGGCTGCTGGGTGGCCTTTGGGTTAGTCGACTGCACGGTGTGTACTTCCGACGTTTGGGTAGGGGGAGAAGCCAAAGCAGTAGTTTGGCTGGCCGCTGTGTGTTGTATGGATAACTGTTGCAACTGTTTTGTCAATTGCTCAACGGGCTTAGTTTGTGCTGAACCAACAATACCATCGGCATGTGGTCCAACTCTCTGTCTAGTTTTATCCAGTATCGAACGTGGCGCATTTGGCAAGATGTTGTATAATAAACCAGACTAAGAATAGATGAGCTCAAACTGTTGAGCCCTCATGATGGCATCTTCTTCGGAGAAAACTCCGGATGTCACGACGTCTTTGGATAACTATGGGACCAAAGACTTAAGGACCCACTCAAGCAGGAATGCTGGTGGGACTGGTACCTTGATTAAACTTTTCCGGCATCTCCACTCTCGGATATGATCAGAGATATGGTCCACTGTTGTCTGTTCGAAATTGGAAAGCAACTCTGTGCCAGTGTTGTATCTCACAGGTAATTGGAAATGGTTAAGGAAGGCCATCGCCAGTTCGCCGAAAGAAGAGTATCTTGAGCGATTGAGCTCGATGTACCATTTCGCGACACTCCTAATAAGAGTACGTTGAAACAATAACAACTGTACAGAGTCATCTCTCAATGAGTTAGATGAGCACTAAAGATGAAAGGTAGTCACATGATCACCTAGATCTTCATTAGGCTTGGCCTCGAACTTTGGAATGTTCGAAGGCAACTTCGTCGGCATAGGAGGCCAACGTGGATCATGACAAATAGGATCATTTAACAACCTTGTCAAATATGGCAAGTGTAAAGTCGCCAGGAATGGTAGTTTGGGTTGCTGCTGATAACCTGGGAAAAAGGGTCCTAGAGTTTGACTAGCACCAGGTTGCCAGGAAAAGTTTGGCTGCTGGCCCAGATTCTGGTAGAAACCATGGCCCTGACCAGCGTAAGGATTTTGCATCTGTGGAGACATCATCGGTTGATTTCCCAAAAAGGACATAGAGTGTTGGGCATGCATTGTATTCGAAGGACTTTGGGAAGGATTACCCCATGCCGGTCCTGTTGGGAGAAGCATAGTAGTCTGTCCGAGGTTCCATTGACTGTGGAAGGAATTACCCCAGAATGACATTCCGGAGGAGGGAACGGATCCTTGTCCTGAATTCTAAGGTCCTGCTATGTGTGCCCCCTGTGCAGGAATAGTACCCTGTGCAGGTGTAGATTGTCCAAAAATTGGGTTGCCCCCAGTCGAGAAAGCCGCTGATGAGAAAGTGTTGTTACCAAACGTTCTGTTCCAAGAAAATGGTGTCGAACCTACCGGCATACTGTGCGAAGGTGGTCCTTGACTCCCTGCTCCAAATAAACTATTGTGTGTAGGTTGCCCGATGGATTGCTGATGCAGACCACCAAGCGAAGGGGACAAAGGAGGGATATGACCTCCTGCGTAAGGAAAAATGTTAAAAGGGGCAGGAGTGCCCCCAAGGTGACCTTGCAGAGGAGCACTAGAGCTCCCTTCCCCCAGACCCAAAGTCTGTAAAGTGGAGTAGGTTAGTACAAGACTTGTACCTGAACTAGGCATACCGTATGAGAACATAGGGCCTGTCGCACTAGGTGTGAAGGGGGTTGTGGCCGCCGCCATAGACGGGTTCGGTCCACTGTGCGGCGTAGTTGCGGCTGAGACCATGGTGGCTCAGACCGATGACGGTAGGTTAGGAGATGGCTCTCCTATGGTGGCAACTGTGGTGGGGATTGACGAATTCCCAGAAGGAGTAACAACATTTGTTTCCATTGCTGTGTGAGGCACTATCTGGCGTTCATGAAATTGGATTGGTACAATAAACGGTGCCAAGATATCAATGGTTGGTGTTTCAACCGAGCCAAGAGTGGTTGCTTCAAGGTCCAAAATGGTTGATTCCTCCAGGATTTGTTCGAGCACAAAGGTTTGTAACCCAGTCGCTTCAAAAGACCCTTGTTGGTCTAGCTTCCGCCTTAATGGTGGCGGGGGTGGCTCCAGTGTAACTAGCGGTAGGCCAAGAAGCCTTCGTGACCGGCGGAGCTCGGGATCCTCCACTGTGTGAGAAGATCCAAGACACGCTAAGGTATTCTAAACGTTCAAAAGTAACACACACTAAAAAGAAGCCCCTAAGAGATAAGACAAACAATCACTAAACTATTTGGAAGAACAGTTACAACAACCAACACTAGAGAAACTTACCGGTGCAAGTGAAACTCGAACACGGAAGCACCCTCCGGGTATACTCTGCAAAGCATGTCCCGATGTCTGTCCTAGGTACTGCGGTATACCCCTGCAGTCACCTGTGTATGTCCCTAAAAAGATGGGCAACTAGGTTGCCAGGACGCGGACAATCACCAGGCGGGTACAGTCGAAAGTCGGGTAGACCACAATGAGCAGGGTATCGAGCCTGAAACCTATCAAGGGTATCGAGAGAAAATGGTCTGGAAGACAACTGAGGACCTTGAACGGATTCGAGACCCACGAAGCCTCGTGGCAAATGCAAACGACGAAATCCCAAAACAAGCCCTCTATATGTGTTCTCCACTACGATTGGTTCGGATTTGGAGGGGTTATTTCTGCTACCTTTCCGCACGCGACCTCGTGTTTATCCCCTATGTTAGAGGGGGGTCCTGGATAACTTCCACGCAACTGGACTTAGACACTCCCTATCTCAGACTCTAATGTTTGGTTTTGAATGACCTTGAAGAGTTTCCTCTCCAACCTAATCCAAGGCCCTAGTCCTGAACTAGTTTGTGAACCCTACAAACATAAAAGTCTAGTAGATTTTAAAATTAGCGTTGCTTTTATGGATTTGTCTTACGTCAAGGGGTATGAGGGTGAAACTGATGATGTGTAAAATACGAAAGCAAAAAATAAATGAAAAAGCTGGAACAAAAAACTTTTACTGAATGCAAAATTTCAACAACTTTTCACAAAGAAAGATTTTTAATTTTTCTAAGATTTTGGACAACAAACTCAAAGGAATTTCACTCGACTATGAGCTACTTATGATCTAAGTGAACTGCAAAAACTTACGAAATAAAAGACTTTTCCCTAGCTAATGATGCGGAAACACACTCTTCAACCAAAGAAGAAAATGAAAAGAGATTTTATTTATTTATTTAAGTTCTAGTAAAGCAAGAAAGGGAAAATACCGACAAACAAAAACCAAGAAAAACAGTTCTAGCTTAAAGCACAGATCGCAAAGAATCAGATTAAAGAATCACACAATGGCAATTGTAAAAACAATGACTCTCACGCTTGTCTAAAAACCATAATTTTTTTTTTTTAAAATTTTTCTGTCAACTATTAACTGAGAAAAAGCAGGCTAAAGGTAAAATGAATCCTAAGCTACTAACTGTTCAAACATAGATTCAAACACTTGAGAGGAATAATTCTTATCAAAGGAGGGGATGATTGCCCCACCCTGAACAAAAAGTAGCTTGTACAAGCACGCGACTGTCACTTAAACAGGACGCGTGCAAACGCGTGCTGAACAGAGACATAGGGCGTGTACATGCGGGCTGACCTTGTACAGGCCGCGTGTATATCTAAACTCTAAGGAAAAACATGAAAATAGACAGACCAGACCAGGAAGAGGCCTCTAGTATTGATAACCAGGATCCCTTGAAGGCTTTGATACTCTTTCTAATAGAAAAACAAATAATGCAAGGAAAAAAGACAAGGCAAAAAATAATCTGAGATAGAACTGTTAGCAAACAAGACTCAGACAAAATTCCAGAAAAGGCCCTGAGAATGTGTGATTCTGACAGGGAAGAGGAGGACTTCCTCTAAGGTTCTCTGAACTCCTACATGCTACTGCTATCTCTACAGCTAGCGTTCACACGCGGGTTGTAAGAGAATAGGGCATGGGTACATGCATTCAGGCCTTATGCAGGCCGCGTGTACCTCTGTGTGTCCCGAAAAACACACTCAAGCAAAAGTCAGGGAAAGCTGGTATGGATAACCAGACTCCCTGCTAGCTCAGACCTTACAGAAATGAAAGAAAAAGACAGGCAAAGAAAAACAGAAAATCTAGTCTTTAAACTATCCAAAAACTTAAACAAAAATTCCAGGAACCCTAAAGAGTATTCTCCCCAGTACGGTCGCCAATTTTGTTGTTGGGAAAAACACCCTACAGACTAGCAAAATAGAGTTCAGACTTTGCATGCAGATTTGACCGAATAGAAACTACCTTCTACCTACATCCCTAGATTTAAATCCCTTTTCCTCATTAAATGCATGGAAAGGATCACCTACCTTATTACCGGCGTTCGATGTCGATACTCCGTTGTGCTTGATTACTTGTTTGCGCTGCTCCTTCCAAAGATGACCTGCACTCAAGACAAACAACAACTATGCATGCATGCTACTTCTATACTCAAGGGTTAGAAATCAAACATAAACTAATCAAACCATAGACAGTTCA
>ML783730.1:368658-382929 GCA_009831015.1 Picea engelmannii
CCTTTTAGTTTGTACAATAACTATACATATTCATACAAAATTAAAACCAAAAATACCAAAAATAACTGTGGTCCTCTTCCTGTCATCTTTAGAGTATGAAAGCTAGAAGTGGAACTCCATGGCTTCGATCTCTTCACCATCGATAAATTCATATAGGCCGAAAGACCCTTTCAGTAGCACGAGGGATTATTTTGATAGTTCATCAGCTTTATTGTTGAGTTCATGCAAGATGTGGTTAAAGGACAACCATTCAAAGGATTGATAAGATAATTTAATATCATGGAGCATAGGGGTGAGCTTGGCATCAATTGCTATGAATTTTTGACATGTCCAGTCAATTACTAACTTAGAATCACCCATCACCTGAAGTTTCCTTATATCTTTCTTGATTGTTGCTTCCAACAATGTCCTAAGAGAAATAAATTTATCCCTATTGTTGGTGCCAATTCTAGGAGCATATAGTGAGAATGGTTCAAATATAGAACTACTCCAACTCCATAGACCAGAGGATGAACTTGGCATGCCTTGTTGAAGAAACCCCAAGGAATTTCATAATCTACTGTTGGCATAGTCGAAACCCTCGAATTTTTGAATGTTGCTTCTGGTTCAAATTCCTTGGCCAAGTGTACTATGATGCTTGTTGTAATCTTCAGGGGGGGTGTCTTTATCTCGGAAGATACTCGAATTACGAGCCCACGACAAACTAGAAAATAATATGCTTGGAAGCTCTGCATACTATTTGACTATTTTATCTTGGATCCAATATTTGAAGCAATCTTCCAGGTTGGCCTTATTCCATGCCGACTTTGGCTTGAACTCTTGTTGAATTATCTTCATGACTTGCACTGACTGCATAGACACAACTAATAAATAAGTGAGAAATTGTTTCTTCCTAAGATTTACATAAAGGACATCTACTAGGGCTAGACCATCCTCTCTTTAAGTCATTATCATGTTAACAATTTATTATTTAGAGCTATCCAGAGAGTAATTCGACATTTCAGAGGAGCCTTGAATTTCCATAAAGGGCTCCACTACCACTTTAAATTTCCTTCGAACTGTGACTCAACCCAACTTTTGTAACCATATTTTGCAATGAAATATCTTGTTCTTAGGTGTTTGGACCAATACAAAATGTCTGGATTGTCTTCATCAAGAGTAATGAAATTTGAGATGAGGAGGCCGATGGAGAGGCTCCATTCCTCAGTTGTCTCTCTACTGAGACCTAAAGCTTTCGTTGATTTCCAACCTACTCTACCTCTTAGTTGAGGGTGCTGATCTTTTACATCATTCAGGGTAAAGAGATTTTGGGCTCTAAGAGTTTCAATTAAGGGAGTCGAAAGACGAAATTTATTTTCGTCTCCTAACCACGGGTCTTCCCCTAGCCGTACTTTGTGGTCATTCCCTATTCTCCATATTGTCAAGTTTCCAATAAGAGGGAACACCATGAATAAGGCTTTCCAGACATTTGAGACTTTGAGGGGTTTTCATGGTTGTCTGAACCATTCGTCGATAGTTAAGGAGGGAAAATAGTTGGAATGAAGAACTCTAGTCCAGAGGGAGTTCTCTTGCGTAAGTCTCCACAATGTTTGACCTACTAAATATTTAGTGAAAAAATGAATTTTCTTAAGGCCCCACCCTCCCAATTCCTTCGGGGTGGTGATTAAGCTCCATTTCGCTAGGGGGATTCCACTTAATTGACGTGATCCTGGCCATAAGTATTGAAAACTAAGTTTCCAAATTCTAGTGAGAATCCATTTAGGGATTGTAGTGATGGATTCCCAGTAAACATGGATACTCTACGGTACTGATTTTAAGAGCACTAATCTGCCTCCCCTGGAGAGGAGCCTATTAACCCACACTGATACCCAAGCTTCAATATTTTTTACCAACCATCCTTGGTTGTTGAATCTGTAGCAATCTAGATTGAGGTGGAATTCGAGATATTTAAAACCATCCTCCAGGGTTTGAGAAGGCATCAAGAGGATGTTGTCGATATTCCTTTTTTACGGATCTGAACAATTATGAAGGATAAGGAAATATTTTTCAAGATTGAATTCCATCCTAGTGGCACCAAAGTAAAGATCCAATGCTCTTTTTATAGCCTTCACATCTCTGACAGATCCCTGAGTGCAACATAAGACATCATCTACAAAGAGGAGATGTGAGATAGAGATAAATTGAGACACCTTGACTACTTTTATCAACCTTACTCCTTTTTCTTCAGATAATAGTTTGCTCAATGTGTCTGTTATTAGGAGAAAAATAAAGGTTGAGAGAGGGAAACCTTTATTTATCCCTCTTAACACTTTGAAGAACCTGGATGGAGCCCCATTGATTAGTATTGCAGAGAAAGTTGATTGTATACACCCCATAATCTAGTTTATTACTGTTAGAGCAAGATTTGCCTCACCCTATGCAATCTTGCAGAGAGGGTCTTGTTCCATTCCCTCACGCAGACTTACTTTCCCTGATTGATAAATCCATAGAAAAAAACAAAAAATTTTCCACTTGTACGCACCTTGCAAGCTATCCAACAAGCATATACACTGGTTGCTCCACTACATCCCGCGTACATAGGGATTTGTGCCAACAAATCAAAATTAAATGTCGGGTTTCCATGTCACGATAGGGGATCTCTGATCTTTGGCCTTCCATATACTGGAAACGTTTCAACTCATCCCTTTAGTTTCATTTTGAAGGCTATAAAGAAGCTAATTCTGAGCTATGGAAAAGAAGAGAGAATTCAACTTTGAGAGCAAAGTTACTCTGGAGAAATTATTACTTCATTATTGAGTCTGCATCCCTTTGTCCTTTAACTCTGAACACAATGTTCAACCCCCAAGCTCTTCCCTTATTGATGGAGAACCTCTTTGTATCCATTATATGAGCTTGCCTTTGGTGGAGGATTGAAGTGGTGGAGGCCCAGTTGGAAGGAACTCAGTTTCTTGGTTCCGAAACGTGTCGACACGAAAGTATGTAATGTTTCACTTTTGCTGATAATTTATTAATAGAAATACTCCTTTCCCATCCAATTGATATCTTTCAAATATATGTATTATGATCCATGGGAATGTTTGTTTTTTATATTGATGGATTATGCTATCTAATGTGCTAACCTTTATATCATCACTATATGCTTTCTTTGCTTGTTTGTTGAGAACTTGTTGCAGGTATAAAGATTTGGGTCAAAGTGCTCAACGATGGACGCCATCAAACATTTGGACGAGGTAAGCCGCTTTCTTACTTCTCTTGCACATTAGTTTATATAGGATATGCTGGAATTGAGTTGATTTATACAGTCATACCCGTCTGTTGTGGTTCACCCTAGCCATAGAGATATTTTTCTCGTAACAGAATTGGTGACCATACTGGGGATGAATCTTCATTCTTAGGGTTTGAAGTACTGTGTCCTTAGATTTCTCTCGTTTCTATTGTGGTTCTTGTCGTATCATTACTTGACAGCTCTTGTTCACTCTGGGTCTGAGTTTTCAGCCTTTCTCCCTTTCTTAGGCTTGTTTCAAAGCATATACGCGCCTTTTTTATTGACAGTCGCGTATACACACGGGATTTCTCACTGCAAGCTGCGTATATACGCTCTATTTTCTTGGTGTGGTGTTTGCTGGGTGGGATTTGATGCTTTCTGAGCCTTCTTAGGTCTCTGTAGTGTCTGTTAAGTACCTGTGGGATGACAGGAAACCCTCTTTTGGTTGACTTTTTGGGTGAAGTTTTTCTCTTCATCTTTTCATTTTTATTGTCCTTGTACATTGGGTTGGGTGTTTCATTGCTTGATATCCTTCTTGAGCTATCTCTCTTTTATACACAGTAGGGCTATATATAGAGTTACTTTCCAGTCCATGCATTTTCAGTTTTGATATATTGAAAATACAAAAAAAATAATAAGCATTTTGCATTGCTTGGTATTTTTTGTCTTTTGAGTTCTTTTTATTAGATTAGTACATACAGTGAAAGATTGCATTTTTGCTTTTGAATCGCATAGTTGAATTTGAAATTGCATCGCTTTTAGGAGCATATCATACATTAAAAGTTAAATTTGGACTTTGCATTATTTTCATATTTAATTTCTTGCAGAGTCATAACACCATGAGTTTCATCACCATACCTTTTTGAGTAATCACGACCATAAAATCAACGCTATAATTTAAAATTTATTAGTAACGATTTTATTTTCTAGGGTGCACAAACTAGCCTAGGATTTAGTGCCTTGGAATAAGATTTTGTGAGTAAACTTCTCCAAGGCAATTCAATCAACATATGTGTCTGAGAAAGGGAGTTGAGAAGTCCACTGTATAATTGGTAAGATCAGGAGGCTCCGCTCACATCGAAGTTAATCACGAGGTCGCGCGAAGTTAGTTGAAGGGATATTCCTCGGATACTCGCCTAGCGTCAGAGATATTTATGTGGATTTATTCGTATTTGGGGATCTTGCTAGTGTTCATACCTCCATGAGAGGCGATGCTTTCAAGGTTTATGGCTTTGCTACCCTGCCCATATGGTGATCCAGACTTACGAATTCTCGCCTGCGCATCGATTATACAATGGTTTATTAGTTGCTTGACTTAGGTATCTCATAGGTTACTTGCAGGGGTTATTCTGCTAGTACCCTGGTCAGATAGGGGTCGAACAACACACAACCTTTTTTGAGGATTACCTCTCCTGGGGGATCTGAATGACTAGTTGTTAAGCCCACGAGGGCCCCTATAACTGATTTTGTTACCTCCAATATAAAGCGGAGAGTCTCAGGTCCCTCTTGGATGAGACATACCTTCTTTAGGGAGGGAGGCCACTCAGCCACTTTATCCCATTTGCATGCATATTGGTTGTTTGACTTTTGGTGTGCTCTTTGCTTACTAGTTGGCCTTAGAATATATTTTTATATTTATATTCTTAAGTCATCGTGGAGTCGTACCACCCACCCCGCCGATCTCGTCGCTTGTTACAGTTACCACCAGATTTCGTGTCCTTGCCTTCTAAAATGCATAGAGTCATTATACGTGGTACACACACATCCACCGTTCAGACTTGTGATTCTACAAAGATGAGTACTGAACCTGGTCTTCAGAATTCTGGGAGCCCTTTGACTCCCATACCCACTATAGTTAACGACACCCCTTCGACTCCTGCAATATCCATGGTTGTAGTACCAAAGGAACCTATCATTACTATGGCTCGACCTATAGTTGATGTTCAAGCTATCGCCTTGAACCCCTTTGAGTCTCTTGGCCATTGACCAGGCTACAATGTTCATTCCATCCTTATGGATTCTAGTCCATTTTCTTATGGTATGCCTAACTTCACCTCGTAGTTTTTGAACTCCATCCCAACTGCTGGCCCTAATGATAGCATTGGACTTGTGAGAAATACACCTCCTTACACTCCTTTTTCATTTGGTGGATCTCAAATCGCTCAAATGAATCCTAATATGGGAGGTATCCTTGCTTTTAACCCTGGGTCCAATCCTCCTACTTCTGGGTGGAATAGTCAACTTGACGGAGAAGCTTCGGCTCAAAATCCATCCTACAATCCTACCTCCTCGACGCAGATTCTGACCAATACATTTGGCATGATGAATCTACCTCTATCCTCCTGTTTCCAACCTAGGAGAGGTTAGTTTCACACTTTGGGCAACCCCCAACCTAGATCTAATCTGGCTAGGGGTAGTTTCTATAACCCTCAACAGATCATTCCAACTAGAATGATGCCCAACCCACCTTATATGAATCATCCTGCAGGAGGTCCTTATAATGCCAGACAAAGCCATGGTGTTTACAAGAACCCTGGATGGACTCCGAATCCACAAGCACAATCTTTCCTGGGAGGTTGGGGCCAGATGTCACAACCCCGTCTCCCTTTTCTGGCCACGCTTAATCTGCCAGATTTGTACAAGTTAATGAATGACCCTATGAGTCACGATCCTACATGGCCCCCGGTCCCCACCAAACTTCCTTCAGACATCCCGAAGTTTGAGGGTAAGAATGGAGAGGATCCTGGTGATCACGTCACTACCTTTCACCTTTGGTGCTCATCAAACTCCCTTAATGACGATTCTATTCATTTGAGATTATTTCAACGCACCCTTATCGGAGTTGCTACGAAATGGTATATTGAGCTACCAAGGGGGGCATATGGGAATTTTAGTCAGTTGGTGATGGTTTTTATTAACCACTTCCAGTTGCCCATTCATTATGATGTTGGTTTAGAATTTTTGTCTACTTTACGCTAGGATACTGCCACTCATATTTTGAACCATATCCGGGAGTGGCATAGATGGAAGAGGTTTATTAAGATCCCTATACCCTGACCTTTCTTCTAGAATGTTTTCTTAAGTCTTTGTACGCTCCTATCTTGAAGGACGTTACTACTTCCGGGGTTACCACTGAATAAGAAGTTATCTTTAGGGCCCAACAGTTAGATTTGATATATGCTTAGTCTGGGATGTTATATCACCTCTTTCTTGACGCACCACGGTATACTTACAACCCTAGGAAAAATCTCAGACCTCATGCCGATGGCATTGTAGGTTCCGCTAATGTAAAGTCCTCAGACTTGGTGACAAACCAGTTGAAAGAGTTGTTTTTAAGCCAATCTGTAGAAGGACCAACCTCATATGTGTCTTCCAATCCCACTCAGTCGACGGATGTACACTCAGTGCAATTGTTGACCAACTTGAATGGTAGCCAACAACTAGGAGGGAATAAGAAGAAAGCACATAATAACCATAAGGGTGGGAAAAATGGTAATAAAACCAAGGACAATAATGAGAAGACAAGTAATAATGTTGGAGAGGGCAAACGAGAAAAACGTAAGGTGAAGTTTCCCTGTAAGATTTGCACAGATGATCACCTTACCCATTTATGCCCCAAACTTGCAGAAGCTGTGAGGATTTTAGCTCAATCGCCTATTGTTCTGATGAATCCATTCCCACATAATCAACACTTAGCCTCGAGCTCCTCAAACACCAAAAATGTGGCTGGTGGAGGTCAAAACGAACAGTCGCAAGATGGCGACCGTTTATGTATCAATATGGTCGATGCGAAAATAGATGTAGCCAATCGATCTCGAGACTATAGTTCTAAACAAACTAATTCTGGTCTAGAATCTCCTCCTCCTACGGAGACAACATTACAGATTGAGAACTCAGAGCCACCGTCTCATATTCTGAAAGGAGTACTTAAGCACTCTACCCATAATCCAAATGCTAGAGCTGCCCATAACTACTCTATTGTTGAGGACCTGGGCCAAACCCCTTGTGCGATGTCAGCTTTGGAGGTACTCCAGACATGTCCTTCACAAAGGAATGCCTTACTCTCTGCTCTAGGAGCTCTAGAACCCAATGGCTCAAATATTATCAAGTTTGACATCACAGATGTTAAACCTCACCTGCCTTACCATGTGGCTTTCCAAATCTATGTGGAGTATTCCAAGTATACCATCAAATGTGCGGTTGTTGATGAAGGCGCTGCTACATGTGTGATGGCCCTGGCCTGTTGGAAATCTCTCGGTTCTTCGACCCTTTCCAAGTCATCGAACATGTTGAATGATTTTCGCGGTCATTCCTTCCATCCTCACGATATTCTCCCCGCCTTTTTGGTCCAGTTAGGTGGGAATACGGTAGAGGTGGAAGTAGAGGTAGTTGATGCACCTCTTGATTATAACTTGTTACTAGGTCGTAATTGGACTTATGCTATGATTGTCGTTGTATCGTCCGTCTTCCATATTCTTTGTTTTCCTCATGAGGGGAAGATCATGACGATCGATCAGTTATCCTTTGCGTTCTCTAGTCCTAATGCATCTCTTGGACAGTCGATCCCTGATTGACAATTCTCAGTCAAAAATTGAGAATATCGGTGTCAAAATGTACTATTCCCTTATGGGTACTTTTGACTTCTCGGCACTGAACCATCAAGTTTATGCCATGTCTTGTACGCCCATCTCGACTGGGAGGTCCATTCCTTTCTGCACATCTTATTTTGATAATATGTGGACCCTATCTTCACCGACTTTGTCTTGTGAAGGATAATCACATGTTTAGATGGCCATGCCACTATCGAAAACATAGATTGCATATCAAGCTGTTATCGACTCTTCCGTCGATCTCGATCCCGTTCCCTCTTCGACGGGCGAGGAGGATTTCGTGTCCAGGCCCGTGTGGGCCACCTCATTGTCTTGTTCACATGATTGCCTCGATGGGACTTTTCCTTCAGACGAAGTCATCATTGAAGCCATGAATGGTTCCGACAAACCTTGGGATGATATGCATCACCGCTCCTATTTTCTCCCAGAGCTTGAAAGAATCAAACAAGACAACTTTTGATCTAGTTTGAGTGAGATAGTCGGTCACACCATAGTTCCACTTGATACACACGACATTTATGTCGAAGTAAACATGGAGAGTATTTCTCCTACCATCCAGATCGACATCTCTCGTACCCCTGGCAAGATTGAAAATGTAAATATCGGTGCAAATTGTTCACCAGAAGAAATCCTTACCTACACCGAACTCTTTAAGGAATTACAAGACGTATTTGCTTGGTCCTATGAAGAGATGCCAGGGATCGACCCTCGTATTGTCGAACATGATATTAGAACTTATCTGGATGCTAAACCTGTTCGGCAATGTCTTAGAGCTGTAAATCCTCAAAAGGCCCCTACTATTAAGGCAGAGGTGGAGAAGCTACTTAACGTTGGCTTCATCTACCCGGTTCCCTTAATTGAATGGGTATCCAACCTAGTTTCTATAGATAAGAAGGAAGGAACCATCCTTGTATGTATGGATTTTCGTGACCTGAATAAGGCCTGTCTGAAAGATAACTTCCCCATACCTTTCATTGATCAGATTCTCGACGAGTGTGCGAGAAGCGAAGTATTTTCTTTTATGGACGAATTTTTAGGATATAATCAAATTGAAATCAAACCCGAGGATCAACACAAGATGACATTTATTTGTCCTTAGGGTACCTTTGTATACCAGAATATTCCTTTCGGCCTTAAAAACACCAGAGCAACCTTTCAACGTGCCATGACTTTCGCTTTTCACGATCTTAAGAACTTAGTCAAAGCTTACCTTGATGATCTTGCTGCTCACTCTCATAAGAGAGTGGATCACGTTATCCACCTTCGATTTGTTTTTGAAAGATGTCATTATTATAGAATCCGTTTGAACCCTCACAAGTGCATCTTTTGCGTGAAGTCTGGTCGTCTTTTAGGTTTTCTATTTTCTAAGACTGGGATCATGGTAGATCTGCTCAAGGTTGAGACAATACTTCGATTGCCTCCCCCACACACGATTAGACAACTTCAGGGTCTACAAGGGAAAGCTAACTTTCTTCGTAGGTTTATAGTGAACTATTCCACTATCACTAAAGGTTTCATGCGTATTTTAAAGAAGGACACCCCTTTTATCTGGGATGAGCGAGCCCAGGAGTCCTTCGATGCTTTGAAGAAAGATTTAGTGTCGGCGCCTCTGCTGAAGCCTCTTGACTACAATAGATATTACTTTCTTTATATCGTCACGTTTGAAGATACGATTGGTATGGTTCTGGTTCAGGAGGATGATGAGATCCATGAACACATCATCTACTATCTTAGTCGAACTTTACTCAGTCCTGAACTTAATTATACTCACGTTGAAAAGCTAGCTTTGGCTTCCGTTCACGCAGTCCAATGTTTATGCCATTATATATTAATTTGTAAGACTACGGTGGTTGCTGACGTCAATCCATTTCAATATGTCCCTACCCGACGTATCATAGGGGGGAAATATAATAAATGGATTGTCATTTTACAGGAGTTTGATCTCGATTTCACTTCCACGAAATCCAAGAAATCCCTAGTCTTTGCAGAGATAATATCTGATTTTCCATGATTAGATGAGGATGTTATTCATGTTGATTTGTTTGCGGATGAACACATTTTTCTTGTCTCGTTGTCTGACCCCTGGTATGGAGACATCGTTCTCTATCTTCAGACTTTGAAGTTCCCTCAGCATCTCTCACGAGATGACCGATGATGTATAAGGTACCAAGCTAAGAAATATACTATCGTCGGTGAAACTTTGTATCGTCGAGGAATAGACAATATCTTGCGTTGTTTTTTAACTCACAGAGAACCTGAGTCTATTCTGAACAATTTCCATAGTGGGGCTTGTGGTGGTCATCTATCCAGGCTTGCGACAACCCAAAAAATTTTGCGAGCCAGTTATTTCTGGCCTACTATATTTAAGGATTGTATTGAAGTGGTTAAGAAGTGTCACCCCTACCACATGTTCACTCAGAAAATGTGCTCGCATCCAACCCCTCTTCATCCAATCATTACCGTCAGTCCCTTCACCAAGTGGGGGGTGGACTTCGTTGATTGCAACCTGTTATCACTCGAAGAAACCCTTTGTGGTTGCAGACCAAAGGTGCTTGGTAACTTAAGAAATGAATGTTTTTGTATTTTGTAAATATGGATCAATGGGATAACTCAATTTAGCTTATGACTTTCAGACATAAAAATGATAAACAAATAGATAGTTCTCTCCAAGATTGGTTAATCAGTAAAATAACTTTCAGTGGATGAAGAAAAGATTGTTCATAAACTAGTGCAAAGCAGGGTCTAATAAACAACTAAAGGAACTGATTATAATGTCATGAACCAAACAATAGGATAACAACTATTCAAGGTTTGACAACAATATAACAGTGAAGAAGAAATATGGAAAACTGATACCAAAATGGAAAGGAACCTGTGATCTGTATTAAACATGTAAATGTCTGAGTACAAAAAAGGAGTATTACTGTATCCAGAATCGAACCCTTCTTTGATATCAAAAACATGCATTTATAGCCTCTTACAAACAATTATACAGATCCTAAAAACATGGATCTGTATTTAATAAAAACAATTCTATTCTATCTAAACAACTTGAAATTAAAGTCTTCAACAACTAAACTAAATAGTCGATCTGTCTTCAGTCTCCAAAATCGCCATTTGCCTCCTTCAGCTCTTAGTATGTGCAATGTGGTGAAAATAGCAGGACACCTGTATGTGACTGTTCAATTTCCCAATGTTTATGGTCGAGTTTTTAGGAAATGGTTTTGAATGTGTAACCAAAAATCCCTCGAATCCCTGATGTTGAACTTCTTGCATTCGATCTAATAGTCCACTGATACACTGGCATATCTTCAGAACCTGTTTGAAATGAACTGTCGTGTTTTCGGCTTCAAAAACTACTTTCCCAACTTTCAACAGCGCAACCGTTTGATTTTTTCACGGGTTAGCTGTTGAAAGCTGTCACTTTCCACAGCTAACGGGTAATGAAATAATAGCCTGGCACTATTGAAAGTACCGATAGCGCACAAAAAGAGTTTTCCCCTTCGAAATTGATTTCAAACTAAAATCAGTGGGCATCTGATTTCTCACCTTGCATATTGACGACGACTTGAGAAAGAACCTTCAGGTCTGGATGAGATTTTTGCTTCAATTTTTGTTTCAGCTTCCTAATCTGCCTTTTGAGGCGTTTAGCAAGCCACCACAAGCTGTTGTAGTCTTTGGTGAGATTTTTCTTCCTCTTCTTCTCTCTAACACTTTCCTTGGCCAATCTTTCAAACACAACATTTGTCTTGGCGAAATTATCAGATAACTTTTTATACCTATCTTTAATCACCTGCTCCAAGACCTCTTGTTGGGCAATTACTTCCTTGAGATGTTTAATCTTTTGAGACTTATTTGATCTAGGGTTTTTTGATGATTCTCCCTGTTCTGTCTGATTGAAAGTTCCATAGTTCTGTGCACACTCAGCTGATTGCTCAGAACTCTTAATGACAGGGCATTGATTTTGCAGCTCAGATTCTGAATCTGAATAGGGTAGGTTAAGTATATTCTTCCCTGCACTTTGCTCTGTAGGATGCCCTGTATTCTGCTGGGTAGTCTGCTCTTAATTTAATTTTCTCTTTAACCTATGAGGCTTCATTCCAGAAATTCTGTCCTCTGAAGGTCCTGGCAAGGCCCTTCTTTTTCTTGAGCTGCTTTGAGGAGATGATTGTTTCTTTGCGCCCGCCATTTGTTCATTTACAGTCTGATTCTGGGTTTCAAAACCTTCCCAGAACAGAAAGTGCTCCCAGCTTCTCTCCTGTTGTTTCAATTCTTCCAGGACAATCAATTTTATGAGGCCGAGGTGACATAGAGTGGTTTTCACGCTCAAGGGTTGAGCTCTAATCCTCTTGCATACTTTAATCAAACTTTGATATAAGAAATAAGGCAAATTGATAGGGGTCTTGCCTGTGAAGTGATCCAGGAGTTTAAAGTGGTACATCATCAATTTATCATATCTTCCTTCTGATGTAATTTATAATTGGATACCTTTGAACAATTCTTGCCATTCTTCATCTAGATATGATACCAGCATACCTTTTCTCCATGATTTGTGTCTGTACCCCTCTTTCAAATAGACCTTGAAATCCAAATTTTTAAGAGCAGTGGTTTTAAACCAGCTCTGACCAGTTCTTGGCAATCCTGTAGCTGTGGAAATGACAACCTCATCCACTTTGATTTCCATAGACCTGACGCGAGATTTATTGCCATCAAAAGTCTTGGCAAAGGCTTCAGCTGTGGCCTGGTGGCACCCAACTTGTAACTTTTCTACGAATTCCATACACCCTGCATTTGAAAAATACCTCTGGACCTCATGGTGTGATTGAAGAAAGGATAAGTTATCCAGTTCTCGCTTGAGTAGAGCGCCACTGCGTATTCTTACCATTGTGCAGCTCAAAAAACTTGACAATTGTAACCCCTGTAACTGCCAGTCGAGCCGAGGTTCTGCGCTGTTGAAAGCAGTTCAGGCTTCGGCTCTGTTTTGAAATGAATGAACACTTCCACGGCATTCCGGAAGCGATTTGTGATATGAAAACCATTGCTTGATTTGATGTTGTCAGGCCGACGGTACCTCCTCTGTACCTGCATCACTGAACACGAACCTACCATCTCGGATGCCATGAGTGCTATGCGTGAGTTCTGGGCCGGATTCGAATTACAGTCATATCCTAACATGCATGCTTGAGTTCCTATCATTTCCCACTCCTATCAGTGCATGCCTTGGATTTACTCTGACGTGGGGTGATCATATCATCATTACTGTTATACGTGGATATCACGCACGTGATTCCCGCTTTGTTCAACAACGGCCCGCGGAAAACGCCTCTGTCAACTGCTCGCTTGCCACTTTCACCAGCGCGTGACTCTGTGAAAAATCCCTGTTAGCTGCGGAAAGTATGCACTTTCAACAACGCACCATTAGTTTAAAAACGCTCCTTAGCTGTGGAAAGTATGTACTTTACACAGCGCGCCGCCCGCAAACTGATTGTCAGACCTTTTGAGATTTGTCACTTTCAACAACGCATTGACTGATGAAAAGAGCTCCTTAGCTGTTGCAAGTGGACACTTTCCACAACGCACAATGAACTTTTGGACACACGTTAGCTGTGGAAAGTAAAAAATGACAATTTTGAAAAGAAGACTTTACGGGTCAAATTATTTTCTAAGACAAACCAAAATCTAAAATTTTCTCAGCTATAAAAACTCAAAAGTAACTTGAGGACGCTACCAATAGCCATGATATCCACTACAAAACTCAACCGAAAGAACGGTTTCATTTTGGGAGTTAATATTTGGCTCCAACTGGGATGGGCATCTCCCTGTGAAGTGACCAAGAACCTAGCTAGACTCAGTAGCCTTATTGCAATCTGAAAAAATAGTTGCTAGTACCATTGGGCATGGAGTTATTTGAATGAAAAAAGTAAAGAAAACAGAACTGAAAAAAGAAAATATGTACAAGAAGAACCTGGCTTCAAAGAAGCCTTATGAGAAATAGATCTTCAGGAAGCGCCCGTTGAAAGGCCCCCCTGATACTGGCTCGCCTAAAAGAGTTTGGAGAACAAAGGTGTTGTTCTGCTGCACCTCTGTTATGACAAAAGGACCTTTCCAAAGAGCCTCAAATTTTCCGTGCTTCCCTTTCCCCTACCTTGCTGCATCCCATTTTAAGACCATATCCCCTATTTTGAACACATCTGATTTGACTTTCTTGTCGAAATTTTGCTTGATCCTTTCCTGATGCAATTCAGTTTTTTCTAAGAGCTTCTCTCTATCTTGTTGCAGTTCTACCAAATCATGAATCCTCCTAGTCAGATCACTTGGTTCAGCATCAGTTTCTTGTAAGAATTTCGCAACTGGTAATGCAAGTTGAACAGGAAATATGGCCTCAGTACCATATAC
>ML783730.1:387928-404523 GCA_009831015.1 Picea engelmannii
CCTTCAGCTCTTAGTATGTGCAATGTGGTGAAAATAGCAGGACACCTGTATGTGACTGTTCAATTTCCCAATGTTTATGGTCGAGTTTTTAGGAAATGGTTTTGAATGTGTAACCAAAAATCCCTCGAATCCCTGATGTTGAAATTCTTGCATTCGATCTAATAGTCCACTGATATACTGGCATATCTTCAGAACCTGTTTGAAATGAATTGTTGTGTTTTCGGCTTCAAAAACTACTTTCCCAGCTTTCAACAGCGCAACCGTTTGATTTTTTCACGGGTTAGCTGTTGAAAGCTGTCACTTTCCACAGCTAACGGGTAATGAAGTAATAGCCTGGCGCTGTTGAAAGTCCCGATAGCGCACAAAAAGAGTTTTCCCTTCGAAATTGATTTCAAACTAAAATTAGTGGGCATTCGATTTCTCACCTTGCATATTGACGGCGACATGAGCAAGAACCTTCAGGTCTGGATGAGATTTTTGCTTCAATTTTTGTTTCAGCCTCCTAATCTGCCTTTTGAGGCGTTTAGCAAGCCACCACAAGCTGTTGTAGTCTTTGGTGAGCTTTTTCTTCCTCTTCTTCTCTCTAACACTTTCCTTGGCCAATCTTTCAAACGCAGCATTTGTCTTGGCGAAATTATCAGATAACTTTTTATACCTATCTTTAATCACCCACTCCAAGACCTCTTGCTGGGCAATTACTTCCTTGAGATGTTTAATCTTCTGAGACTTATTTGATCTAGGGTTTTTTGATGATTCTCCCTGTTCTGTCTGATTGAAAGTTTCATAGTTCTGTGCACACTCAGCTGATTGCTCAAAACTCTTAATGACAGGGCATTGATTTTGCTGCTCAGATTCTGAATCTGAATAGGGTAGGTTAAGTATATTCTTCCCTGCACTCTGCTTTGTAGGATGCCCTGTATTCTGCTGGGTAGTCTGCTCTTAATTTAATTTTCTCTTTAACCTATGAGGCTTCATTCCAGAAATTATGTTCTCTGAAGGTCCTGGCAAGGCCCTTATTTTTCTTGAGATGCTTTGAGGAGATGATTGTTTCTTTGCGCCTGCCATTTGTTCATTTGCAGTCTGATTCTGGGTTTCAAAACCTTCCCAGAACAGAAAGTGCTCCCAGCTTCTCTCCTGTTGTTTCAATTCTTCCAGGATAATCAATTTTATGAGGCCGATGTGACATAGAGTGGTTTTCACGCTCAAGGGTTGAGCTCTAATCCTCTTGCATACTTTAATCAAACTTTGATATAAGAAATAAGGCAAATTGATATGGGTCTTGCTTGTGAAGTGATCCAGGAGTTTAAAGTGGTACATCATCAATTTATCATATCTTCCTTCTGATGTAATGTATAATTGGATACCTTTGAACAATTCTTGCCATTCTTCATCTAGATATGAAACCAACATACCTTTTCTCCATGCTTTGTGTCTATACCCCTCTTTCAAATAGACCCTGAAATCCAAATTTTTAGGAGCAGTGGTTTTAAACCAGCTCTGACCAGTTCTTGGCAATCCTGTAGTTGCGGCAATGACAGCCTCATCCACTTTGATTTCCATAGACCCGACGTGAGCTTTATTTCCATCGAAAGTCTTGGCAAAGGCTTCAGCTGTGGCCTGGTGGCACCCAACTTGTAACTTTTCTACGAATTCCATACACTCTGCATTTGCAAAATACCTCTGGACCTCGGGGTGTGATTGTAGAAAGGATAAGTTATCCAGTTCTCGCTTGAGTAGAGCACCACTACGTTTTCTTACCATTGTGCAGCTCAAAAAACTTGACAATTGTAACCCCTGTAACTGCCAGTTGAGCCGAGGTTCTGCGCTATTGAAAGAAGTTCGGGCTTCGACTCTGTTTTGAAACGAATGAACACTTCCACAACATTCCAGAAGCGATTTGTGATATGAAAACCATTGCTTGATTTGATGTTGTCAGGCCGGCGATACCTCCTCTGTACCTGCATCACTGAACACGAACATACCATCTCGGATGCCATGAGTGTTGTGCGTGAGTTCTGGGCCGGATTCGAATTACAGTCATATCCTGACATGCATGCTTGAGTTCCTATCATTTCCCACTCCTATCAGTGCATGCCTTGGATTTAATTTGATGTGGGGTGATCATATCATCATTACTGTTATATGTGGATATCACGCACGTGATTCCCGCTTTGTTCAACAACGGCCCGCGAAAAACACCTCTGTCAACTGCTCGCTTGCCACTTTCACCAGCGCGCGACTCTGTGAAAAATCCCTGTTAGCTGCGGAAAGTATGCACTTTCAACAACGCACCATTAGTTAAAAAACGCTCCTTAGCTGTGGAAAGTATGTACTTTCCACAGCGCGCCGCCCGCGAACTGATTGTCATACCTTTTGAGATTCATCACTTTCAACAGCGCATCGAATGATGAAAAGAGATCCTTAGCTGTTGAAAGTGGACACTTTCCACAGTGCACAATGAACTTTTGGACACACGTTAGCTGTGGAAAGTAAAAAATGACAATTTTGAAAAGAAGACTTTACGGGTCAAATTATTTTCTAAGACAAACCAAAATCTAAAATTTTCTCAGCTATAAAAACTCAAAGTAACTTGAGGACGCTACCAATAGACATGATATCCACTACAAAACTCAACCGAAAGAACGGTTTCATTTTGGGAGTTAACACAACCCAACTTTGGCTGGGGGGAAGCAACACATTATCGTGGCCATCAACTACTTTACTAAGTGGGTCGAGGCCATGCCTACAGTTAACTCCGATGGGAAGACTGCAACCTTCTTTGTATTCAATCAGATTATTGCCCGGTTTGGTATCCCAAGTGAGATTGTCACTGACCATGGCAGTCACTTTCATAATGAGATGATGGAAGAACTAGAAGCTAAGTTGGGGTTTAAACATGGTCATTCTTATCCTTATTATCCCCAGGCAAATGGGAAAGTAGAGGCCATCAACAAGTCTCTCAAGACCATTTTGCAAAAAACTGTCAGTCAGAGTAAATCCAACTGGCACATCATATTATGTCCTGCACTCTGGGCATACCAAACCTTGGTCAAGACTGCCACCGGATTTTCCCCTTTCCAGTTAGTACACGGTGTGGAATCGATATTACCCATTGAATGCGAAATCCATTCTCTTAAGTTGGCAGTCACGCTCCTACCTAACACTTCCGATCTCAAGTGACGCCTTGTATGCCTAGAGATTATTAATGAGCAGCATCGAGACGCCTCTATGGCTATTGAGGTGAACAAACGATGTGTTAAGGTTCATTGTGATAAGTCTATATGTCCTCGGTTGTATGCTGAGGGTAACTTGGTCCTCTTGTATGATCAAGCCAAAGAACCGCTGGGGGCAAGAATGTTTAAACCCATGTGGCATGGTCCTTACATCGTGTGATGTGTTCTAGAAAAAGGGGCCTATGAGTTAGAAGATTAGGAAGGGAATAAGTTGGTCGAGCCCAGAAATGGGCTCTACTTGAAAAGATACTATGCTTGAGCCACAGGCTTGAGCATAACTCTTTGTATACTAATGTAATTTAGTGTATATATCTCTTTTCTTTTTTGTCTTCGATTTTCTTATCAAGTTTTCACTTGTTTGACAGATGTCAACGGAGTCATCAGTCTACTTAGGATTCACAGACGGGGCCACTCGTCATACACAGAACTTGGCTTCCGCTGCTTGGGTGGTTTAATCACCCGAGGTTCTATTGGTGTCTTCAGGAGGCGTATGCTTAGGTCCATCCACGAATAATGTGGCTGAATATAGCATCATTATATAACTTTTACGCGATGCTATCTCACATAGCATTGGTTCATTAGAAGTTCTCCTGGATTCCCAGTTAGTAGTACGTCAATTGAACAACCGTTACCGCATGCGTGATCCTACTTTACTCCGACGATTCCTACGAGTACGCCTTTTAGAACGACAATTTGATTTTATTACATATTATCATATTCCTAGGAGTTCTAGTCATGTATTTGATGCTTATGCTAACTATGTTTTAGATTGGCATTTGTCACATAATTAAAAGCAAAGAAAACCATCTAATCAATGTACAGATTGTAAAATATAATTAAAGCCGAAGATCCTTTTTTATATATTTCAAAAAATATGGTGTTTATAGTACAAAATGGGGCTAACACCCTCAATACACATATAATATGGTAATACATATCCCATGACATCTACGCCTATGGCGCTAGATGTGTGTCATGGTAGAAAACCACGACGTTTGAGAGATGCTGAAAGAGTCGTACCCATGCCCTGGGTACACCAACCACTTGTCGCTGCATGACCTCAAGAAGATCCTCTACCTGGACCATGGGTATCCTATGAGTTAGACGCGACAGGTTGCCTTGCACATTTTGTAGGACCCTCTCAACCTCTCCTCCCACTGCTTCGTCTCCCCAATTCCTATTTCGATGTCGAGGGAAACCCTCTGGCCATTGCAGACCCATGACTGTGGCACACAAATTTCTAGTCAATACTTAAGAACCAGCCAAAAATATTTTTGTCCTAATTATACAAATATACAAAAAAATGAAATATGTAAAAACTTTTTGACATAACTATGTCACCGTAGGTGGACCCTGGTGCAAGTGGCATGTCCAGATCTCTTCTGAAGTCGATTTCCTCGTAGGGATAGTCATCCAGAGCGATGACCTGTCGCCGCCACCAGTAGAAAAAGTCCTCGTTGTAGGGTGTTGGAACCCCACCTCCTCCCTGTTGCCTCATCACCTCGGTCCACCATACCATGGCTGGATCACAAGATCCCCGTGGAAGAATCTCCACTCTAGGTCCCAAACCTAGAACCCACTCGAAAAAGAAACTGCATAATATGGAGGCAAACCCGAAATTTCTTTTACCCCCCTGTTTACACTCCGTCAACTAGCTCTTCATATTGGCTAGTAGTGAGGTACACCAGTCGTACACTGTGGGTCTCACACACTGCACTGCATAGAACATGAGCGACCTCGATGCCTAGTGTAATGAGGCCGAACCTGTGATCCTGGCGAAAACTAAGACAATGATCTTCAGACTGAGGTTTTTTATTGCCCAGATAGGGACTTGACTCCCTACCTTTGGAGTCCCCGCTACATAGTGGGCGTCGATATATTCTTATATCTTCATCCCACTACCTGCTCCTTGCGACTTGAGGTTCACAACCTCCCCCCGACATGATAGACCAGTCAGAAAGTAAATGTCCTCTACTTCAATTCTAATGGTTTCCCATCGAGATTGAAACTTTTTCTATTAGGGTCCCAATAACCCACCAAAATCTCCAACAACCTCACTTGGGATATCATTCCTTTGAGTGGCAAAAACTTATACAAACCACATCGATTTAAGACCATTTGGGCCCCCAGATCTCGATCTACAACGGCATCAACCTCCTCATGTTCCCTTTCTCGCCATTCAAGCACCATCCTGTCAAAGACAAACACAATTTTGAGTTAGAACCCTTTATTTTGGTCATTTGCATGCATGTACACGACTTACTTTGCACACAGTCGCATGTAGGGCTCGATATACGCCCCCCTGTAGTTAATACAAGAGTGTATACCTCGTCATATACATGACTTAATCACGGACAACCCGCGTACACTGAAATCTATACTTTGCTTTTTAAATAACTAAAAATCTAAAACCTAATTCAAAAATGTAATCCATTGAAATTGAAGAGGAAGAGATCAAGAATTACCCAATCCAGACGGCTCATGATTTCGTTGATGGATGCTCTCGCAATCGTCGTTTGAATCTTGGAGGAATTTTGGTCCAATTTGCACTAGTTGGGTAAAAATACAAAATTGTATAGTAATTTCTGATTTTATTACTATTTATAAATCATTTTTACCCACTTTCTATAGTTTAAACCATTTTTTACACCTAATGGACTAATTCTAACGTGGATCGAGTTGGTTTTTGCAATTTTAGCCTGGCATTCTTGGAGATTTCAGTACTTTGTCGACTGTTTGTCACCTTGGGCAGGTATGTTCATTACCCAACATATAGGATAGGTATCCATTCCTCTATGCATTGTTCGTATTATCCTATAACTTTCACTCTTTATGCCCTAGGTACGAACCCATTTGTTGCAACACATAACCTTCCATCTGCTATAAAGTCGTGTCGTTATCAAGTGGTAGAGACTTACCAAACATGGGTGCCCTATTTAGATCCCCTACTTCATTTGGTGCCCATGCAGAGATTTTTTCATCAGGATCGGGAGTCCCTCACAACTCGTACTTGAATTTATGCTGAGACTCATTTCTCATTCATAAACATGCGACCTTTTACCTCGTGGACTCCCAAATGAGTTTAATTTAAGCTCTTTTCCATATCGTCTTTAAAAAGAGAAAATATTGACGAGTGATTTGTCCCTTTCACACTCGTTAAATTGGATTTGAAAGATCATGAGTCTCCATTAAGCTCTTTTCCGACTCATTACCAAAAATAGAAAAGAACGTCGAGTGAACTTGTCATTTTCACACTCGTAAATTGGATTTGAAAAGACATTTACTTGACACAAGTTTATCCCTTTTTCACAACAAGTAGACTAAAATACATTAAAAAAAATGACATTTTTTAGCGTCAAGTTGTGATTGCATCTCATGCCCCTGCTTGCAATATTGAGCCTATAGCCGGTTCTCGCTTTGCGTTATAAACCATTTGCCTCAACAGTTTTGCATCCTCAGCCGAGAAGAGCCTTGTTTATATTCTTTGCAATTTGACACCCTATACCTAGGATGGAAAATTCCCCGAGTGTCCATCTATTGCATGCACTTCCCTGCATTGAGCATAGGTATGTTCCACTGTTGGAACTAGTTTTGCTTACTTGCGACACTCGTTTCCTCCTCTGTATCATAACATTCATTTATTATGAAAAAATAAAAAAAGATGGGCGGGAAGGGAGTATTATCTTATATCGACAACAATCATGTCTCCTTTGAACAGAGCACAAAGTTATTTGAGTCCATTCACCATAATTTTGGGTTTAGCATGGCCTTAGGAAGCTGAGCTCGTTACAGAGTCTTCTCTACCGACTGGTTACTCTTCCAGTCCATACAGAGAACTTCATTGATGCCTCTTGCATCGCATGATTTTATCATTGGGTCTATGCTGCCATAGTCCACCATATGTCTCTTTCTCTTGTTCAAAGGAATTCTATCAACTTGTGTCGGACACTCCTCAGAACTCTTGACTTTGCATGACGACCATACCCTCAGTTTGTCTCAGAATCACATGATACTTTAGTCCTATCATGCACCTTGGCCCTACTTCCATCATTGGTAGGTAACCTTGAACCCAACAGTCAACATGTCATCATTGGTCGCTGACTGAGTGGTTTCCCTTATGTTCGACGACAAGACATCTATTCACACATTGGGATTTGTGCAATGTCTTGGATGCCATTAACCTTATTGGTGGTTTCCTCACCTTTGTCAACAATTTTCATCATTGGCTTTTATTTAGAGGGTCGTTTTTGTGTACCGCTTGCACTTGGCACACACAAAATACGCACAGGGTCGTTGGTTCGTGAAACTTGTTCTTCGTTTGATTTCCACCAAATCATGAAGCTCTTGCTTTGTACCTTGTGCTGATTGATGAGAGATACCTTAATGCTCTCCTTTAAGCAGGTCTCTTTCCATCGACATCATCCCATTATCTGGAAACGATACCTAGAGTCTTATGAGTACCTTGAGGCTTGCAGTCATTAGTGGCAGGCTCTCTCGCCATCGACAGTTGGGAATACATCAATGTCTCCTGATCGATGGACTCTTCGGGTGTTCGACATAGACTCCTCTATTGCCTTCATACCTACTTTCATTATCGATAGGTTGTCTCGCGTTTGTTAACGGTATACATCAATGACCGGTAATCAAACGATGTCTCATTGTGTTCAACCTCAACTCCTTTATTCACATGATGTAGACTTGCACCTTTGGTGGATTGTGTAGAAGACTTGAAGACATCACTATGTGGCCACAACTTTCTTGAGTTGTTGCTTCCTTTTCATTAGACTGGTACCTATATGATTTCAGTGATCATGGGAGATCATATTGTACTCCATGGTATACATATATCTTCAGATTAGTTTTGAGATTGTTTCTATTAGGTCTTGTTCGTGACTATGACAACTTTTTGGCATGTAACCGCATTTGTATTTCCCTATTCATGGCCATAGACACTTGTTGGTATATTTTTCACACGGATCTGCAATGTATTTTGGTAGCTATGTATGCAAAGTCAATACATAATGTAATGAGCAATCGAGTTCGTCCAGTTGGTTCTCTACCACTCCACTTTTGGGTTATTTATAATATATTTCAGCCATCACAGATTCTCCTCTGACCTCACACATTAGGGGGCATATGTTAGAGCAAGATTTGCCTCACCCTATGCAATCTTGCAGAGAGGGCCTTGTTCCATTCCCCCATGCAGACTTACTTTCCATGATTGATAAATCCAGAGACAAAAACAAATATTTTCCCACTTGTACACACCTTGCAATATACACAACAAGTGTATACGCTGGCTGCTCCACTACAACCCATGTACATCGAGATTTGTGCCAGAAAATCAAAATTAAATGTTGGTTTTCCATGTCACGACAAGAGATCTCTGATATTTGGCCTTCCATATACTGGAAACATTCCGACTCGGCCCTTCAGTTGCATTTTGAAGGCTATAAAGAAGCCAATTTCGAGCTATGGAAAAGAAGAGAGAATTCAACTTTGAGAGCAAAGTTACTCTGGAGAAATTATTACTTCATTATTGAGTCCGCGTCCCTTTGTCCTTTAAGTCTGAACACAGTGTTCAACCCCCAATCTCTTCTCTTATTGATTGAGAACCTCTTTGTCTCCCTTATATGAGCTTGCCTTTGGTGGAGGCCCAGTTGGAAGGAACTCAGTTTCTTGGTTCCAAACTGTGTCGACACAAAAGTCTGTAATGTTTCACTTCTGCTAATCATTTATTAATAGAAATAATCCTTTCCTGTCCAATTAATATCTTGCAAATATATGTATTATGATCCATGGACATGTTTGTTTTGTATATTGATGGATTATGCTATCTAATGTGCTAACCTGTTATATCATCACTATATGCTTGCTTTGCTTTTTTTTTGAGAACTTGTTGCAGGTATAAAGCTTTGGGTAAAAGTGCTCAATGATGGACGTCATCAAACGTTTGGATGAGGTAAGCCTCTTTCTTACTTCTCTTGCACATTAGTTTATATAGTATATGTTGGAATTGAGTCGATTTCTACAATCATACCTGTCTGTTGTGGTTCACCCTAGCCATAGAGAGATTTTCCTCGTAACAATTACAGATAAAGCCATCCCCATATTTAGTAAAACAAGTCTTAGAAAGGTCCAGTCCACTCTATCGCAATCTTTTGAAAGATCAAGTTTGAGGATGGCAGCTTTGAGGTTCTTAACCTTGAACGAGTGGAGCACCTTTTGTGCTACTGCTACTGCATCATGGATTTGTCTATGCTAGAGGAAGCCAAACTCTTCCTTTGAAATGATTTCACTTAGATTGCGCTTCAGACGATGCACCAAAACCTTAGACGTTATTTCTTAAATCACATTACAACATGATATGGAACTAAAGTCTTCTAAGGAAGAGGTTTCTTGATTCTTGGGAATTAGACATATGAAGGTAGCGTTTAGGGCGCCCAACGCCTTTCATGAACTTTGAGATTCCTTGATTTTCATAAGGAGATCGCTTTTTATTACATTATAGAAACCCTAAGATAATTCCACCGTAAAACCGTCAAGACCAAGGCTCTTTCCTTTTTGCATGGGGAAAGGGTTGCGAGAATATTGGGTTCCGACACTTATTCCTTCAAGGAACTATTCATTTCTTCAATAAAGATGACTAGAAACTTGGCTACCACCTTGAAAATTAACTAAATGGGTCATCCTAAGGGGGAATGGAAGAGGGATTGGAAGAATATAACTCCTTCCTCTTTCTTCTCTTCAAAGGAGCTAACCAACCTTCCATCCAACAAATTTATTTCCCAAATAGTATTAATATTTTTGCGCATGTTAGCGTAGTGGTGGAATAACTTGGAATTATGTTGCTTGCACTGAGCCAAATGGCCCTGCTCTTTAATCTTAAGGATTTTTCTTCCCTTTCCAAAATAGAGTGATGAGTCACTTCCACGTTTTTTAGCTTTTTGAGTTGGGGTCCTTCGTCTAACTTCAAATACATATCTGAGATTTGGTCTTCTATTTCCTTTCTTTGTCTCTATTTACACTCTTTAAAAATTTTAAGCCAAGACTTAGACATGAATTTGACCCTTGAGAGGTTCTTCACATACTAGAACATTACGGAGGAAGGGAGACAAGAGTCCACAGGCCTCCAAGCTTTCTTGACCATCTCTATGTAGTCATATTCTTCCATCCAAGTCAGGTTGAATTTGAGAGGAGAATGTCCATGTCTTTTGTGAAGCTCCATTCGAAGGGAAATTGGTCCATGGTCAGAAAGGCCTCCTTCACATACCTTAGAATTTAAGAGAATACCCATTGATAGTAATCCTTCATAGACCAAAAAATGGTCTAGTCTTTTTGCGATTGCATTATGGACAATGCACATATTTCACCATGTAGGATCAAATTTGACCGATTCAAGGTCCACATGCATTGTCGATTCAAATATGAGAGAAAGAAAACATTATGAGGGTCCACCCGTGGGTTTCCCCCCTACACCTCCTGAAGGGACAGGGTGAAATTCAAGTCATAACCTACTATCATTAGAGGGTAAGAGAAAGCTCCTTTTGATGCCAAATATTGGTAGTAAGGAATCATATCTGCATACGGGTCATACCTGTTTAAAAAATAGAGAGAAAACTCGATGTCCTTAATTACCAACTTAACTGAAATAACTGATTTGAAGGATTTAGAGGAGAGATATTTATAATTAGGGCTCCATCCCATGATCAACCCCCTCAAATGCCCATCTGCTTCGATTGAACTAAAAGACCAATTTTTGAGCCAGGGTTCCAATGACGCCCTAGCCTTTTCACCTATACACATAGTTTCATGTATCAATATGAAATTTAGATTGAGATTGTGGATAAGTCTCTTGAGGGACAATTTTTTAAGGGTTCCCCCAACCCCTCTGGTGTTAAAAGAAAGAACCAACATGAAGGCGGGGGGAGGGCCTTCCTTGCTCTAAGGGCCATATAAATGGTGACTTGATTGGCCCAAAATGTTCCATCCTCCACTCAAATTTCTTTCCCATCGCTCTTCTTGACCCATATTTTAGGTTTCTACCTGAAAGAGGGTCCTGACCGCCTACATTGTGCTTGGACATGGTCTATGACATGGAATGAAAAGCACCAGAAGGGGAGATTCCAACAGTCAACTTGTTGACGCTAGAAATGGTCTTTGAACACCAAATCCAAATTCCCAATCATTCCTTCGCGGATATCTACCTCTATGTGCACCTAGGCCCATCGACAATCAATTTTTGAGTCCCAATTCGATTCGAGTCCAACAAATACCCCCAACTTGTTTTCGATAGTAGTCAGAGCCTCCTTCAACCAGAAGATCAACGAAAGTCCAGGTAAGATTTCCCATACACGCATCACTGACAAAGGTTCATTCTCTACATCAAAATCCACCGTCTAATGCTATATCACCAATCTCGATGGTCCCCACAACCAGTTTTTATCTAGAATAACATTGCAATCCTTTTTAGAGTAGAGGATAAAGCAAGTCCAACCGTACGCCAGTATGTGGAAATCCGAAATGTACCCTAAAAGGGGCTTTCATGAAATATCCATCGAGCACCTTAAAGTGTCTTTCTTCATCGATTTTCCACAGAACCAACCCACCAGGGTTTTACCATAAAAGTTGGAAACTTCTTTGACCACAATATATTTTCCTATGACCATACTAATGCTACCTCCCTTCTCCTTAATACACTTTTTGTGACTTCATTTGAAAGAACCACTTTTAGGATGCATAGGCAGAGGGGAAGGAATCAGGGAAATGAGTTTGAGAAGATTCAAGGAAAAAAAATAGGAGAGAAAGGCTGGGAGAAAGGAATGGAAATCCAACCTTTTCCATATACCTTAGGCACAATGTTGTTTGATACCGAAGTAAGAGCTGACGTGAGTTCACAAGATGCTTCATTGACTACAGGGGTCTCAGGATTCTTTCCTTGGGAAGGAGAGCCATATAGATGGATTCCAACAGAGTACTCCCTCTGATGACAAAAAGCATAGGTGGATACATGAATGAGCTTGTAGTCCATAAAATCTACTTATAAATCCATCTTGCATGCAATCAAGAGCTAAAATAGATAGAGAGATGCTTGTGCAGGAGGTCAGATCAGACTACAAAATTGACTCGACAAGACAGAGACAAAACTAGAGACAAACTGGAGGTCGGAAAAGGGAGTCAGAACTGGGAATAAAATAGGCCTGTGACCCTCAACCATATGCATAAAAAACCAAAATACCTCGAAACCGTAGACCCTCATACTTTAAGTCGCTAATCCAATTAGATTATTTTCACCTAGGTCTTTATTAGGTCTCCATGTAGTGACTAATGTCCAAATGTACTAAAAATAAAGAAATTTAATGTTTAAATGCAACAAGAAGTCAAGCTCAACTTGGAACAAACAAGCCCACATTTTTCATAATAAGACCATGGAATTCCTCCCATGTTTTATGCCCTAATCTTACCCAGTAGATACTAAGAAAAATACTTGAACTTCTCCTAAGTGATCAGAAGATAAAGTAGACATATTTATAAAAAGGAAATGAGTTGGACTACTTTGAAGCACTTTCTAACAAGAGGGGATGCAAAGGAAACAAGTCCCTGCCTTCACCTTGCGATTCTCATGAGGAATGTAGACTGCTGGAATACACAGACAATTATCAAAAAGATGAAAAGTGTTGACTATGAAAGATCAAAAGTGTTGAATATGCAAGACACAGACTTGTTCGAATGAAAAATGAGCAACACAACTTACAAAACATTAGAAATATCGGAACAATAGTTAGGGTAAACCTGTCACGGTACAACCAGGTGAGGTGCAACTACATCGATCCAATGCTCATCTAATATTCCAAGATGAAAAGTTTCTCAATCACACCAACAACACCAAGAAACAATGCAATTTTTTTGTAATGAACAAGTTTGCCATATGATATCTTATGAAACCATAGAATATATACACGCACTTCACCATTATACAAGTTTTCCATATGATATATTATGAAACCAGAGAATATATACACATGCTTCACCATTATACTTCTTCACTGGAAACACAGTTAGATGTATTAGCAATACCACCAAATTACTATGGAGAGAAACACCCACATATTGGTTCTCATCACACGTTAATTCTATGGAAATGTCGGAACTCCCGAAACATTGCAAGGAGAATCTTCCCTCACGCAAACAAGATACCTACCATCATGAATGAAAGTCCAAAATGATATAGCACACACAATTTATAACTTCGGAGCAATGACCATAACAAGATTATGGGATTCCAGTGAGTCACGTGATGAGCTTGGATGAGTGAAGAATACCATAGCACGAGCTAATGTAATTCATTGGGCTGGTGATATCTAACTGTGTCAAGATGGAAGAAGCCTACAAAAATGGTGTAGGTCTTTGTTTTGAACAATATTTCTCCATGTTTGATGAGAATGAAGGATTCATAACTCACACCCCAATCTGAGAGGTGACAACAATGGAATTTTCAAAGAAACCCAACCAAGTGGAAGAAGGGTTTAGGAGGTGCACATCAAGTTTACCAACTGAAGTGGGAGCCTGGGAAGGCCTAGAAAAGGAATAGGAAGGGAGTTACAAATTGCCCAATCTCCAACCAACTTGTTTTTTGAAAATTAGGCAAGGTGCTTCTTCATTGTTAACTGCCACATGCAAAAATATGTTTTAAGCTTAACTAACTTATAAAAAATTGAAGGAAAAATTGTTGAGTGGCCTTTTGATAAAAGGACTTACCTTGGTGGACCTCGACCTTGAAACCTGCAGTTGTAGATGGTTAGTGTTACCCCCAAACTAGGGGTAACTAAGGAGATCATGTATCGAGGCCGAAAGGTTGTAGACATGGTGTGTCGAGATCTAGATGGACAAAGCATATCCCCGGAGGGCCCTTCTTTTCATTGATGCCTTCTACACATCACCACCAACAACATCCACCACATCGAACTAGTCCTAGAAGGCGATGGATCTTGCTAAACAAGGTAATGAATCCAGGTATCATGATAATTGTCACATTGATATTTGAATCATTTGAACATGTTGCAAAGAATATTTCTTGATTTCAGAATGTTTTCTTGGAATTTATAACTTTTTCCTTATTTAAACCTAGGGGGGGTATCATTGTGTCTTAGTAAGTTGGTTACCCTTTGGAATAGGTTGATACTTGGTGGTTCCTTGAAGAGTCATCGTCCATTTCATACCATACTTGTCAATTTCCATACTTCTTTCCCTCCATCTCCCCAGCCTTTTGGGATCTTTAGGTGTATTGACCCAAGAAGGGATTGTACCTTACCTCATGGGAAAAAGGGGCTAAAGGCCCAGAGGGTAAAATTAGTTGGAAAAAGATAAAATCCAATCATAAAACCTTTGAGATGCTTCACCCAGGGATCCCCAAGAAAGTAATGAAATTCTCTCTATAATAAATGGGGGATCTACAAAATGAATGATAACAAATACTCAAGGTGTTAGTTGAGGGATATGAGGTCTCATATCGAGCCGAACTATCATGATCATAGGTATTTAGCTGTATGAAATTACCATCATTTGGTCACCAAGCAAGGGTAGTGTATCTCAGTTGCATGACTGAGGGAAATGGGGTCTCATAATGATCCAGCCTTCTCATTTCTGCGAGGTATCTGTGAATGACATTGTCGTATCTAGACACCAAGCCAAGAGATTGGCCTCCATCTAATTCCTTGAAACATGAAAGAGAAAAGAAGAATGACAAACAAATGGGCTTGGAAAAATTGCATTGCTGACAAAGGGTAGCTCACCCTCTACAAAGGCACCCATAGGTAAGAAAATACAAACCCTTGTATGTCATGAACCCCATGCCTAGAAGCTCACCCCACACCATCTCACATGCACACATGACTAGCATAGGTTCCACTTAGGAAACACCCTGGACTAGAGGAGTGATTGACCCAATAGGGCACCTTGAGACCCCTCCCACACCTAAATTTGACAAATTGTATAACATCCTTGAGCATTTGTTTGGTTTGAAAAGGGGGGTTTGATGCACATGTTTGGGGGAATTACGTGTTATTATACTTGTGATTCATGGACCCTTGGAGGGAATACATGTTTTCCTTTGTAGGACCTTACCTTATGTACATTTATTCATGAGGAGATGATCAGTTCAAACCTTCATCAGGGATTGAATCCCACAGATGGATGTAGAAAACCCATGCTTGGGGAAAGAAAATGATGACCAACTTGCATGATGAAAGAAGAGGTCGTTGCCTTTGGAGGAACTTTGGAAGGCCTGTATGATGAGATTCCACCCTTCCCACCTAGATGTTAGCCTCTAGAGACCTTGGACGTCACCCTGTTAACCCATGACGTCACCTAGGGCTATGGTTTGACACTTGAAGGGGTTAGACTACAGTTCTGGCACGTGTGGCATGGAGGAGGGCCTTTGGAGGCCCAACGTTTTGCTAGATGACCTCAAAGCATCATGGAGAAGGCATAACGTCACCCTAGGAAGGATGACGTCACCCTCTTTAGGGTTTTATTTTGTGAAAATAGTTTAATTTTAAATTTTAAGAGCCAAATTGACATGTAGGCTTTGTTTTGTGAAAAGACACAACTTTTGGGTAAATTAGCCAGCATTTCCCATATAAATATGGCTCGCTAATTTCATTTTTTCATCATAAATCACCTCTCACAAGAGGGGGACTGGAATTGGAGCCCTTTTTGGGGTACTTGGCTGAAATTTTGAGGTACACTTGCTTGGACACTTGTTTGGATGCATTTTGGATCATTTCTTGGTGGAATTTTGGCAAATCTAGGGTTTTTATGCTTGATTATTCTTGGTGAAGTAAGTAAATATGCAATTTTCATTTCATGATAAATGTTTATGGTATGTTTACTTGTTCATATTTAAGATTATGAAATTTTTTGCTTGAAAACCCTAGGAGTAAGAAACATAAGGTGTTTCTTTCTTGCTCTTTGTTTTGCTAGTCTTTCCTATTAGAATATCTTGACTAGAAAAACTTCTAGAGCCCTAAAGTTCTAGCACTTTAAAAGCTTTCTCTAGTTCTGTTGGGCCCCAACAACTCCCCCTAATGTTTTTACAAAATTTAAAGGGCCCCCCATTAGAATCTTGATAATTATAATGAGCTACAGAATCAACCTTTTCAAATAGTTCCATACCTTGGCTTGCTTTGAGACAAACTTAAGACATTCACTACAGTATGAGACATTCATTACAAGAGTATATGTTAAAAGTTAGAAACGAGCATAAAAATCTCAATTTAAACAAAAACGTTAATTTTTATCAAATGTTTACTTTCGTTTAAATTATGATTATGTGTTCATTCTTTTGTTCATTAGCAAGTTTGA
>ML783730.1:426014-442309 GCA_009831015.1 Picea engelmannii
AAACGAGCCATAGCCGAACTGCTTCTGACCAGTCCTGCACCGTGAGATCTGTTCCTTCACATTCCGAAGGAACGCTGCACTCCAGTTGAACAGTGTTGGTTCCAAACACTGAACACCATAGGCCACCTGTGATCTCGATGCCAAATGAGCACTAGTACTTTCGGTCACGCTTGTGATAGAAAATAATATAGACCAGAGAGGCAGATCTCATATATCCTTGATAGGGATCCTGCCCCCTACCAACCTCGCTCCCGGAATACAGTGACGTGCCAGATACACGTCCACCTGCTCAGGTAATTCCCTCTGTCTAGTGAAAGATATAGGGACCCCTCTTTTTGAGAGGCTGGTCAAAAAGTACACATCTTCCAACTCGATGGTTAGAAGTTGTGTGCCGATACGGAATCCATGTTCTGCAATGTCCCAAAGACCAATCATGTGCTCAAGCAGTAACACCTCTCTATTCATTTTTTGTAATTTGAAGAACTTGAGCAAGCCGCAAGCTCGTAAAGCGGCCCGCGTACGAGGACTCCGTAGAGCAGCCAAATCATCCATCTCATGTTCCCTCTCTTTCCATTCAATCATGATTGCCGAAGACACCTACAAAACAAAAAACCAAGAATTTCGTTATTCCTCACGTTTTTGTAATTTCGACGATTTTCAAAAACATTTTAAAACATGAAACAAAGTACCCATGTCATCTAAAAGCAACCAATCACTCTTTTTGACCAACACACCCTTTAACATTTGCCAAATAATAATTAAAACGTGTTAAAAATGAAAAATGATTTGGGGGGGTGCGTGGGCCTTTGGGTAGAATTTTTATGAGCTCTTTTGCTAAGAATGACTTGCCTAATTGATTGCAAGGGTGTAGACATCCTAACAACCCTTCTCTAACACATTTTTGCAAAAGAATCCCCCTATTTTATTAATGTTTAAAAGGAGGCCGATTTGGTCAAAGAGGGGCGACTTAGGGCTTTGTGTTTTAAAATAAATAATGCCATGAAAATCAATTTGAAACCATGCAATTGAAAGAGCAAGGGATGGGAACCTACCTGGTTCGAACGACGAGCGAAATGATCGATCGTAGCTCCGACAACGAGAAAAACAAGATTTGCTCCAAAATGAGATTCTCCACTACTCCAAAATCCTTGCAAATGAAATGGTAAATGAATTTTCAAATCAATTCTTATTTATAGAATTCCATTTTTTATAAGGTATGGTCATTTTTGGGTTTCTCTAATGATGTAATGGCTTCACTAAACTCTGGTTTGTAGCTTTGGCATCGCAGGTTTCTTGGCAGTCCTGATCGGTTATTCACCTTGTCACACTTATGAGCATAGTCTTAGTTCGTTCTCGAGCTCGAAAATATGAGAACGTAACCGGGTAAACTTTTATCTCTTTTTCGGACCTGTCTGGATACGAATACACGAAAAAGGAACCCCCCTGGAGTCTCTTTAAACCCTTTTCAGACTCTCTAAATATGAAAAGATTTTTGAGTGATCTTGCTTCCTTTCACACTCGTTAAAAGGTTAGAAAGGGCGTCTTGCGAGCGATAGTTTAACCCTTTTTCGGTATCGTTGGACTATTGTACGGAAAAGGAACTGAGAAAGTTCTCTTTTAAGCGTTTTTCCAAACTCTATAATCCCGAAAAACCTTCGAGTTTTCTGTCTTTGGACTCGTTAAAGCACACATCGACAGGACCATACGGGACCGATCCCTTACTTCTTCTGGTTCGTTAAACAAAGGAAGAGGAACTTACCGAAGGTGAGTTATATCGAGCATGTGTTATCCTCCTCGATCTCATTAAATAAAAAAGAGGTACTCATCTATCTAGATGGGGGAAAAAATTGAAAGGAGTAAGCCAAGCAGTCTCTTAAGAACATCGTCCAGCACTTCTTAGAGTTGCCCTTGAACACGACACTTTGTCATCTGCACATATCATAATCCGCTGAACCTCTGCACTGAGCCAATCCTTTGAGTTTCCTTTCACTCCTTTGGGTCACCCGACGCAAGTCATAGTATCCATTGCATAGTTTTGGTCCATGTCATGTTTTGTTGTCGTGCCTCAGTGTTCAAGGGAAGTATCCGCCTCGAGAGTCAACCATCCCAAATATCTTGCCTAAAAATCTGTGTCATTCCATGTTCTTTTGATCTACCAATTACATCTTTGTATGCATTTCGCATCATTGATGGGGGATACATCAAGGCCCTCCCTCGACGAGTCTATTCCTGTTGACTTCAGCACATTATCTGGGAATTAGACTTAGAAACAAGTTAGTACTTTGGGACTTGCATGCCTCAATGGCAGGCCTCCTCACATTCGATAGTGGGTTTACATCATTGACCTCTGATCGAATGATTCCACGAATGTTTGACCTCAGCTCATCTATTCACATTCGATGGAATGTACTGAGGGACCTTGGGAATCATTGACATTAATGGTGATCTCCCTCGCACTTGTTAACGGTTTACCTCATCGACCAGTAATCAAGTGGTTTCTGCCATGTTCGACATCAAGACATCTATTCACATGGTCAGATTCGTACCATATTGGGATTGGTAAGAAGACCCTGGGTTTAGTGATTCACTTTGATACATGCTTCGCCCAGGTTGCGAAGGAGTTTTTATTGGACAAAGAACACGTGCACTGTTACATAGATCCACTTTGTATTGGTCGTGGCTATGTCTTGTCATCTCGTAGATCCACTGTGTATCTTTCGTGGCTACGATCAGTCTGAGTCATCAAAGTATAGATCCACATTGTATCTTCGGTGGCTATACCCTTTTGTCAATACAATTATGGATCCGCAGTGTATTTTATGGCGGCCATATCTTGCAAGTCTTGATCACCCAAGCATAGGTATGCCTGCCTTGGGTTTTGAAATATGTCATGATATTTGTTGGATGTTTGTGTGCAACTTCTTCAGGTTCTCTGAGTCTATACCCTTGCTTGAACGTCTACAAAGTATTTCAGTCATCAGTTCATATCTTCTGACTTCATACTTTGGGGGGCATTCTGTTACACATCAAAATCACTCAACTGGATAAGTGTCGCATATTCCTCTCAATTGTCGTAAGTGTCGCAACTTCCTTACAACTTTTGCAAGTGTCGCAAGTTGGTTACAAGTGTTGCAAATGTTGTTGAATCATACTGCCATGATGACGACACTAAGGAGATACTTAAAACATCTTATGTACTTGGTTTGAAGAAGGAGAATTGGTTCACTGGAATCAAACAACTCTTAACACTTGAAAAGGGCTTCCAATCAAGAGTTTTGAGGGTGAACGCTCCCCTGAAACAGCCTTAGGAGCGTTGGCGCTCCCCTATAAGGCCTCAGGGAGCGTTATAATGCTTCCTTACCCCTTTGCAGGACCGCTTCCCACCTTTGAAGCGCTGGCTCTCCCCTTAAGCTTCTCTGGGAGCGTTCTAGCGCTCTGATGCCCCTTTTGAAGGAGCACTCCCTAATCTGGGTCAGTTGTTAGCCTGGTGAGGAGAATAAGGAAAGGATATTTCGAGATTAGGAGGCATTTGTACTCGAATTCTTGGTTTCATCAACAGATCCCTGATCTAAGGAGGAGGTTCCCAACCTGTTCTAAACATAACTCAAGAGGTTAAGCTCCTCCCAACCTATATAAACAAACTCTATGATGGTGGAAAGGGGGAAGAATTGCTAGCATGAAACCTATGATCTCATAGGGAACACACAGTCAGCCAAAGGAGAAGTGATCAGTGAAGTTGTTGTCAGCCAGGTTGTGGATATTTTGAGCAAGGGTTAGACGAAGGGGACTTGACGAAGCTGTCACATTCGCATCTACGATTGTAAGTACTGCTGTCGTTATTCTCATTAATATGACACGCTTGGCCTGTTTCTTTCTAGTTTGTGTCTGATGTTACATGAACTTATCATTAATTGGTAGATTTGTTTTCAAGCTAATATCAATAGAGTAGGAAGTAGTCGTATCTTGTTTATCTGCCTAACTCAACGAGGAGCAAAGGATTGGAGCGCAACTCGGAGTGTGCAGGGACAAACGTCGTTTAAGAGGTACTTCTGTTATCCTTCCTTCTCATGTATTAGTTTAGATAGATTTGAAAGGAAGTCAGTGTCCACGTTAAGCATTTTTCTGTCTAGGGTTAAGGTCAAGCTCTAGAGGCGATCTACCTGTCTGCAGGGAGATTTTCCTACAACACTAGTCTTCCTACACAAGGTGTGTTCAATCATTTTCCTTTTCAGATTTTTGATGATGCCTTCTTCTATGATTCAGAAAGTGAAAAAATAGTGGAACCCTTGGATGTACCACACCCTTCATGTTATAATGAAATAAATAATGTAATTGAGAATATTGATGAGTTTATACATGTTGTAGGACGTAAATGGGCGTGATTTTGTATGATGTAGATCCCATTTACAACATTGAAGGTCATTTCCAATTGTTGCCTTCAAAACTATCATATGAGATTGCTATTGATTTTGACATTTGGAAACAAGGAGATGATATAATTAAATATATATTCCAAACATCCAAGGATGAATTAATGAAATGTTCTCACGATGATTTACAGTCATATCTTAAGGAGTTTGGATAATATTCTCTTGAGCACTTGGATATATTCAACGAAGAATATTTTCAACCATCGTTGTGCTCAAATTATGATGAGGGTAAGGATATGGTTTGCCCAAAACATGAGCTTTATGATAAGACTTTCCAACCTTCCTTTATTCCTTCATATCACTATGTCACTAAGGATGCAACTAGGAGACATACTTCTTGTCTCAAGTTTTCTCCAAGGAAAAACATTTTCTTAGAATTTAAGGGTAGGTTGAATTCCTTAAGAAGAAGTTTTATATCTTAGTCTTTCAACTTTCCCCTAATAAGTTTCCAGTCATCTTCTAGATTCTTGTTAGTCCCTTCTCATACCTCGGGGAGTGATGAGGTCTATGGTATTCAACCTTTAGACTCTTTGAGTCAACCTCTCGAGTCTTCGACCTTTCATGACCCTTTCAAGAGATGGATTGAGCACATTTCTGACAATGCAACTTGGCATGATTATGTCCATCCCTCCTGCCTCCATGAGTTTGATTTTACGATTCCTTATGATATGATACATGCTCTAACTGATGTTATTTTTGTGCTTAAATTATCATTGTTTTGGTTTATGATGAAGCACAGAGGCAGGTGTTATGACATATTGCTAGGATGGTTTCACTGGTTATATGATTATACCTAGCATTCAATCAACAGGTAAGTACACGTGATTGTAGGTAGGTAGGCATTTGCATCCATTGTATATACCATGCATATCATGTTAGTGTAGTTTTAGTTGCATTTTCATATTTCTTTGTCTCATTTGTATATATATTCATAATTATATACTAGATTAGAGATATTTTCTTCCTGGTTTTGATTTTTATCATATATGGACAAAGGGTGATATCACCACCCTAGATGCACTAATATTTTTGTCTGAGCTTTAGCAGGAACAATTCATACCATGGATGTTGAGGTTCTCATTTGCTCTACGGTGAGCACATGTCCCCGAGTATAAGACACATGTTACCCCCAAACTAGGGGTAAGTAAGGAGATCATGTCTTGAGGCCCATAGGTTGTAGACATGGACTGCCAAGAGCCAAATGGACAGATCATAGCCACATAGGGCCCTTATTTTCATTGATGCCTTCTACACATCACCACCAGCAGTGTCCACCACACTGGCCTAATCCTAGAAGGCAATGGGTCTTACTCCATGAGGTAATGAATCCAGGTATCATGGTAAGTGTCACTTTGATATTTGAAGCATTTGAACATGTTCCAAATAATCTGTCTTGATTTCCGAATGTTTGCTTGGAATATATTCTTTTTTCCTTATTTAAACCTGAGGGGAGTGTCATTGTGTCCTACTAAGTTGGTTACCCTTGGGAATAAGTTGATACTTGGTGGTTCCTTGAAGATTCATCGTCCATTACCTACCACACTTGTCACTTTCCATACTTATTTCCCTCCATCTCCCCATCCTTTTGGGATATTTGGGTGTATTGACCCACGAAGGGATTGTACCTTACCTCATGGGAAGAAGGGGATAAAGGCCCATAGGGTAAAACTAGCTGGAAAATGATAAAATCCAATCATAAAACCTTTGAAATGCTTCACCCATGGATCCACGAGAAATAAATCAAATGCTTCTCTGTAAGAAATGGGGGACCTACAAAATGAATGATAACGAATACTCAAGGTATTAGTTGAGGGATATGAGTTCTCATCATGATATGGCCTATCATGATCATATGTATTTATTAGTATGAAATTACCATCATCTGGTCACCAAGCCAAGGTAGTGGCTCTCAGTTGCATGACCGAGGAAAAGGGGGTCTCAACACGAGACAACCTTCTCATTTCCACAAGGTATTTGTGAATGACACTATTGTGTTTGGACACCAAGCCATGACAATGGCCTCCATCTAATTCCTTGAAACATGAAATAAACATGAAAAAAAGAAGAAGAAAGACAAACAAAGGGGCTTGGAAAAATTGCATTGCAGCAAATGGAAACTCACCCTCTAGAAAGGCACCCATAGGTAAGAAAATACAAGCCCTTGTATGCCATGAACCCCATTCCCAAAATTTCACCCCACACCATCTCACATGCACACATGACTAGGATAGGTTCCACTTAGGAAACATCGTGGACCATAGGAGTGATTGACCCAATAGGGCACCTTGAGACCCCTCCCACACCTAAATTTAACAAATTGTATAATGTCCTTGAACATTTGTTTGGTTTGAAAAGGGGGGTTTTATGCACATGTTCAGGTGGTTTGATTATTAGATGTGTCTTACCTGTTATGATACTTGTGACTCATGGAACCCTGGAGGGTGTATATGGTTGCCTTTGTAGGACCTTACCCCATGGATAGGTATTCATGAGGAGATGATCAGTTCAGACCTTCATGAGGGCTTGAAGCCCATGGATGGATGCAAAAAACCCATGCTTGGGGAAAGACAATGATGACCAACTTGTATGATGAAGGAAGAGGTTGTTGCCTTTGGAGGCACTTTGGTAGGCCTGGATGATGAGATGCCACCCTTCCCACTTACACGTTAGCCTCTGGAGGCCTTGGAGATCACTCTATTATCCCATGATGTCACCTAGGGCTATGGTTTGAAACTTGGAGGGGTTAGAATGGAATTCTGGCACATGTGACATGGAGGAGGGCCTTTGGAGGCCCAACGTTTTGCTAGATGACCTCAACGCTTCATGGAGAAGGCCTAACGTCACCCTCTTTAGGGTTTTATTTTGTGAAAATAATTTAATTTTAAATTTCAAGAGCCAAATTGACATGTAGGCTATGTTTTGTGAAACGACACAACTTTTGGGTAAATTAGACATGATTTCCCATATAAATATGTCTGGCTAATTTCATTTTTTCATCATAACTCACCTCTCACAAGAGGGGGACTTAAATTGGAGCCCTTTTTGGGTAATTGGCTGAAAGTTTTAGGCACACTTGCTTGGAGACTTGTTTGGATGCATTTTGGATCATTTCTTGGTGGAATTTTGGCAAATCTAGGGTTTTTATGCTTGATTATTCTTGGTGAAGTAAGTAAATCTGAAATTTTCATTTCATGATAAATGTTTCTGGTATGTTTACTTGTTCATATTTAAGATTATGAAGTTTCTTTCTTGAAAACCCTAGGAGTAAGAAACATACGATGCTTCTTTTTTTATGTTTGTTTTGCGAGTCTTGCCTAAGAAGATCTTGTCTAGACAAACTTCTAGAGCCTTAAAGTGCTAGCACTTTAGAAGCTTTGTCTAGTTAGTATTGCATTAAATATATTTCAAGATTCTAAGGATAGGAGAAATCGCTAGGGCCTATAAGTTCCTACACCCTAGTTGAACCTTTTCTTAAGGGCTTGGTACTTGAGGACTCAAGGTGCTACTCCTCAAGCTTCCACCTTTTCATCTCTTAGACAAGTATAATCATTGTTATTTCTCCAAGTTATTGTCCCGATATAATTGACTCCATAAACCCTAAAATGTACTAGTTCTCACTTCTCTCTTGTTGGAATATTGATCAAACACTCAAACCTTATTTTGTCAAGCCTATGCTAACTAAGTCTAACACTAACTTAGCCTATATCTCTAACTTTATTGTTGTTGTTATAAATGTTTACTACAACCATCTAACTGCAACTAATTTTCTTCATACACTAAGCTAACTCATATCTAACTTACTCAAAACTTTCTTGTGACAATTTCTAAGGAACCTACTTGATGTATGCTCAATTTTCACTGACTTTTCTAGCAATTCTGAGCACTAATTCTTGTGGTTTTTACAATTGACTTTTGGCTATTATAAATTGTCATCTGACTGTAATTTTGCTTCAACCATCATATAATTGCATTTTCTATTGTCTTTAGAGGCGTTACTATCATTTTTGTACATGAAATTTCCATATATATGCTTTGTTGTTCTTGTTCTGGGCAGGTACACAAATTACACTTCTTTGCCTCAATTTATCAGACGTAGACTTTGTTGACTTTGGTGACTAGTGAGAGGGGGGGTATCTCTTGACATAACCCTATTCTACCCAACCCTTTGGGCCACTGGAGACACCTCCCTTGGGTTGGAATTACATCCTTCCCTAAAAGAGGGGATTTCCTATTGAGGCGACAGTGATAGGATATCCCATTGTTACGCCCCATCTTCCTCACTTGTATTAGGCTTTGGGAAAGTACAAATTTTGCAATAACAGTTAGCATGCCAGACAATGGGAATATGTGACAAGGTGGCAACTCAAGAGCTAATGGAAAGATGTGATAAGGTGGCATCCCAAGAGCTACATCCATGTAAACTGAAAAACAAAATCATCAATCACATAATTTTCATTTCCATTTTGAATGTATACATATCTTGCATTGGTGTTTTTATTACGCAAATTTAGATTTTTGCAACATGTTATTATATAATTTAAACTTGCTATATTTCTAGAAATATTAGAAAATTTTCATATTTATGATAGTATTGAAGGAAATTGGGAAAGCTAGGGTTTGACAGTCACAGACACAGTAGAGCGCAACATGGTACCAAAGGGGGTAGTAACGGAACCCCCTCATACAAGCAGGTAGTGGTGGACAGGGGGAAAGGACCAAGAGGCGAAGGTTTCAAGGAACTAGTGACGACCACCTCAGGTCTAGGACAGGAAAAAAATCAGGAAAACAACCCGGAAAATAGGGATCACATGGGGGAAGAAGCCAGAGAAACCTAGAATGAAGCGCAAGAACCAGAGAACCCTAATGGGGAAAAAGCACGCAACCCATGTAAACCTAAAACAACACTGATACCCAAGGTGATACTGGAAGACCCACAAACACAACTCTTTCGGGACCAGATGAAGACACATACACTAATTTTCAAGTTCATGGGTCTATGGCCCACAGAAAGAATGTTGTGCAACTGGATAAAATATCATTGGAAGCCAAGAAGGGAAGTGGGACTCCACCTGGGTTCGAAAGTTTTCGTCAGAACAATATTCATGAATTTGGAGGACAAGGATAAAGTCTTTGATGGGGGGCCATACTTCCACGCCTCAACAGGATTGTACATGCGGCCATGGAAGGAAAACTTCTCCCCAGAGAAAGAAACCTTCAAGAATGTACCCGTCTGGCTGCGATTTTACTCTCTACCACTAGACTATTGGCTACCCTCCACCTTCGAAGCAATCAGGAACAAAATTGGAAAATATGTGAAGACATCGGAAGCAACCCTAAAAGGGAGATATACCTCCTATGAAAGGATCTGCATAGAGATGTATGTCTCAGGGACACTCCCAAAAGCTATAAGCCTGGAATTCAGGGATGAGGAATGAATACACAACATCAATTACAAGCAGGTCCCATTCAGATGCAGAAGATTCCATGAACATGGACACTTATTCAGAGAATGCCCTCTCAATAAAAAAAATAGAAGAAGAAAACACCAAAATACAACAAGATGAGGATGGGTTTATCAAACCAAAATACAGAAATAGATCAAACAAGAAACCAAGTAAAACCCCAACGTGAAGAAATTCAGAAGCCAGGACCAGAATGAAAGGGCGTGACAAAACCTACAAAGGGGAAGAAGGAGGAAAGGAACAGGAAAAAGATAAAGAAGCTAAGGACCAAGCCACAAATGAGGACACAAACAATCCAAGAAATAAGATGGAGCAAGGGGGTAGTGCAACTCCTATGGATGAAGAAACCAAAGATTCCAACACACCCATGTAGGAGGTAGACGAAGACGCAGAAATGACACCAAGGGAGGTAGGTATGAAAGATCTTGACCTCAGAGATATTGTGGAAAGGGAAGGAATCAATCTCTTGAACATACTGGAGTAATGGAAAAGGCAAGGCACAGACAATGTACCAACAAAACAACTAGACTGCATCCAATACCTATTCCTCTTAAGGGAGGAAGAAAAATCCAGAGGGACCAAGTGCACGCATGGGGAGATAAGACACATAGGAATTAAAGTAAGCAAGGGACAACCACAACTCTCACCTAAGAAGATGCGGAGGAGGAAAGGCAGGAAATCAAACAACGTATCCCTACAGGAACTAGGAGCTCTACTGATAAATTCAGGTAAGATCAAAAATCTCTTTCCAAACTCCCCCACACATGTTTAAATGAAGATTACAACATGGAATATTAGAGGCCTAAATAGCCCACGAAAACAAAGAATCCTTCAAAACGGACTGAGGAAGGAACAACCGAACCTCTGTTTCATCCAAGAGACAAAATGTACAGTAGATAGAATGGAAACAATCAACAAAAAACAATGCAACAAGTACAAGATGTTGGATGTCGAAGGACAACATATGGAAGGCGATATTCTCACTCTATGGAACCCACAAGTGATGAATCTACTAGAAGTCGAAGCCACTAGATACACACTTTCAGTTAACATGCAAATCATAGGTAACACAGAGGTGATTCTATGCACTAATGTGTATGGTCCCCAGATGTTGGAAGAGACGAGAAGAATGCTTCTAGACCTAGAACAACTAAAAGACCGCTCCAACAACCTCCACTAGATCCTAGCCAGGGATTTCAACATCATCACGACACTTGTGGAGAAAAAAGGAGGTACTAGGAGACTGAATAGAGATGCAGAAGACTTTTCAGCTTTCATAGACACAATGGAGATGGTGGACATCAAAACCAGTAATGGTCAGTTCACTTGGAACAACAAATGGATAAATAAACAACAGATAGTGACGAGGCTAGACATATTCCTGGTGTTAGACTCCATCATCCTACAGGGTTTAAATTTACACTTCAACATCCTTCCCTAGGGGGGTTCAGACCACTGACTAGACCAACTGGAAGCAAACTTCCAAAGCACACCGAAAAACAGACCCTTCAGATTCAAGAAATTTTATATTGAACATCCCACCTTCAAGGAGAACATCAGCCAATGGTGGCGGGAGACACAACCTGAAAAAGGGACAAGAATGTTCAAACTATATAAGAAACTCGGGTATATCAAACAAAGACTCAAGGAGTGGAACAAGGAAATCTTTGGAAACATAAACCAAGCAAAAAGAATTATTGAATACAAAATGAGGAACCTCCAGGAAATATGCATAGACATGGGTTATATAGAGGATCAAAAAAAGGAAGATATCCAACTGACCCAGGAATGGGAAGCAAGATGCCAGCAGGAAGAGACCCTATGGCGCCAAAATTTCAGAATCAGGGGGTTAAAGGAAGGAGAACAAAATACAAGGTTTTTCCATCGAACCACCATTGCTAGAAGAACCCACAACAAAATCCTAAAAATTCGATATCAGGATGGGATCGAGAGAGAGTCCCACAAGGAGATCGAAAATATACTGGTAAACCACTTCCATGGCATAGCCAAAATACCCAACCGAGATCGAACGAAGGCCATACAAACGATAGCTCAACACATCCCCAGGCCAGTTACCAAGGAACAAAATATCAATCTAAACAAACCCATCGCTAAGGAGGAAATTGACCAAGTGGTTCAAAAAATGCCCAATGGAAAGGCCCCAGGTCAAGATGGATTCACAATGGAATTCCTCAAAGCCTGTTGGGAAGTGGTCAAACATGATGTCTATGGGGTGGTGGAAGACTCCAGATGCTCGGCCTCCATCTTGAAAGCACTAAATGCGACAATGATCACTCTAATCCCCAAATAAAATGAAGCCATGACCTCATACCGCTACAGATCCATAGGATTATGCAATGTGGTTTACAAGATAATCTCCAAAGTCATAGCCAAAAAACTGAAACCTCTCCTACCCTCACTAATTTCCCAGGAACATGCAGGTTTTGTAGAAGGGTGAAAATTTTTGGACAACATCATCCATGCCCATGAACTGATACACACGCTAAAAACCCAAAGGCAAGGGGGGATGATAATCCAACTTGACCTAGCAAAGGCTTATGACAAAATCAACTGGCACTATATGGTCAAGACTCTGGAAGCCTTTAGCTTTGTGCAACACTGGATCAACTAGATTGTCAACCTAGTGCCAACGACTAGTTACTCATTGTTAATCAATGGAGCCCCAACCAAACCCTTCTAGCCCTCAAGAGGCATCAGACAAGGAGACCAACTATCAACTTTCTTGTTCATTCCGATGATGGAAGGACTTAGTAGGAGCATAAAAAGTGCAATTGCAACAGAAGAAATAATAGGCATTAAACCTTTCAAAAACTGCCCTACCTCCACGCACCAACAGTTCGTTGATACACCCACGTTCAAGGAAGTGAAAGAATATAAAAGAATATTAGAAGAGTTTGGGGAAGCCTCGGGAGCGGAGATCAATCATTCCAAGTCCATGGTATATTTCTTCAATACCAACACAACAATTCAAAGGAACCTGGAAAATATTTTGGGGTTTGAATGCAAAACCCTCCCAACGAAATGTTTGGGAATTCCCCTGACGGACAGAGCTTGAAAAATGGAAACATGGGAAGGAGTGATCAACAAGCTACAGGAGAGGGTGAAAAATTGGACTTATAGATCCCTCAACCTTGCGGGGAGACTTGTCCTGACCAAAGCGGTTTTGCAAGAATTACCAACCTATATAATGTCGGTGTTTCCCTCTCCCAAAGGAATACTCCAAAAAATAAGAGCCATCCAAAGGGACTTCCTATGGCATGGAGCGGAAAGAAATAAAAAATGGGCCCTTGTGGCATATGACAAGGTTTTCAAACCAAAATGCAAAGGAGGCCTGGGGTTACAAGACCCACAGGTAACAAATGAAGCCTACGGGGTGAAACTCTGGTGGAGATGGGTCAAAGAAAAGTCAACACCGTGGGCAACTCTCTGGAAGGCCAAGTATGCCCCGGACATCAACGAACATGATCAAATTCGTTTTATGAGCACAAGACAAGGATCAACCATCTAGAATCTAGCCCAGCGCAATAGAACTTGGATCCAGAAACATAGTTTCTGGGAAGTGAGGAATGGTAAAACAACCAAATTCTGGGAGGATGCGTGGCAACAGGAACCCAGATTGGAAAATCCATACAGGGAGGAACTCCAACATGAGATGATCGCGCAAGGAAAAATCAAAATCCATCACTACAGGAAACAAGAAAATGACCGCGACAAATGGAGGATCTGGGACAAACTTAACCCACAAAACATAGATCGAATCACAACAATAACAAAAGAGGTGGAGGAGGAATTAGGGAAAACGAAAATTGTAGTCTTAGAAGAAGAGGACCAACTAAGATGGGGCAGGGAAAATGGAGGAGAATCCAACTTAAAAGAAGCCTAGAATTACATTGCGGACCAGGACCAAGAAGACCCAACGCAACAATGGGGTAAGATTTGGGGCAGCCCCCAGTGGCCAAAAATCAAAATGTTAAAATGGCTAGTAATTCATAACCAAATTCTAACCTGGGAAAACCTAAGGAAAAGAGGTTTCATAGGCCCATCATGATGCCACCTCTGTCAAGCTAAAGAAGAAACAACGAATCGCCTCCTCGATGATTGTAACTACACAATAGAGATATGGGACTGGGCAACAAGCATCTTCTGCCAGTCCAATAGGATGCAAGGCAACATCAGTGCAACCATCAGTAACTGGAATGAGAGTTACAACAAAAATGAAATGGTAAACCTCTGCTGGAACCTCATGCCAAGGATGATAATATGGGCAATATGGAAAGAAAGTAACATGCGCATCTTCAGAAATGCAATCCTCTCGGAAGAGAAACTCAAGGAAGCAATAATCTCACAAATCCGAGAAACAGTGCAGAGCTGCAACTTCCCGGTTGAAAGAGAGTAATTCATAGGCCAGGACTCCCGAATCCTAGAGACTTTTCACCTAAAAGACGGGCACAAGAACACACAGGTAGGGCGGCCACCGTAACTTTGGCAGGGTTCCTCAAGTTAAATTTTGACGGGGTGGAAAAAGGTAACCCAGGAATGACAGGAATGGGAGGGGTGATCAGAGACAATGGGGGAAACATAATCCGGTTTTACACTGGGATCTTGGGAAACTCAACCAACAACACAGCGTAATTTGGAGCCCTGGAGCTTGGTCTCTAAATTCTAAGCAGAGAAAGGATGACCAACACTATCGTGGAAGGTGACTCCACCCTGGTCATCAACCCAGTGAAGAGACTCCAAAACGACACAAGAGTGGGCAAGGTTCAGAAACACTAGCACCTGGCACACTCCCTCCAAAAAATCCAAGAGCATATGCAAGCAATTAACACCGTGGATTTGCATTGGGTACGCACGTCAGCAAATGGCCTGGCGGACAGAATTTCCAACGAGAGGGTTACCAAGGAAGGACCAGAACTAGATACTACCTAGATCAACATTCCAAAAGGATAATTTAGAACTGACTGCACTCAACTAGCGACAAAATATCGGGACAACAACTTAAGCAAGGGAGGTCACATTGAGGAGGGCAGCGAAAGTTCTAGCGAAAGGACCATAGGACCCAGGTAGGATATGACTGCTCAACACTCGACTACCAATCACCATACCAGATCAATTTATACAACAGGCGATGGTATGACAACAAGATTGTGTCAACAATAAGATTTGTGGGGAAATCCCATGGGAAAGTATCGACGACAATCAATAGGCAATTAATGACGTAAGGCAAGAGGGATTGACACAGACCAATATTGATCCACCATGCCAAGGATCAGGTACGGGGAGTTACCTAGTAGTATTTCAAGCGAGCAGGGGCAAGGGAAAGTACAGAGATAACAATTGAGCCATCATGAACATACGTACTGTGATGGGGAAAAAGGACAGGAAGTTTCACCTATACAGGAAGACCATGATTGGAAGGACGAACCCGAAGCAGGGGAAGCTCAATAAGAGAATAAACAATAGGAAGAGATGAAAACAGAAGAGTGCAAGTGCAGAGGCTACCAATAGATACAAGGGCAGGTGTTATAACCCTAAATTGCACCACACATGCTTACCTGGCATCAGGCCAACTTATATCCCTTCCTTGCCAAGGCCATGCTGAAAAAACTCTTGAAAAACCTCTTAAATCAAGTAACCCACGCCCTAACCCATTACTGGGCACGTTGGAACGTTGGCAGGCCTTATACTGCACGCATTGGAACGCTGGCTGGCCCACTACAGCCTGCGTTTACCTAACAAAGCACAAAAACAGGAAAGTTGCCGACGGAACGAAAAGCTTTGGGTCAGTTAACTGGAACTCCCAGCCATGCATGGCCAAGAGTTCGTCCAAAACCCTAGCTCATTCTAGCCTATAAAAGAAGGGGTAGGGGTACTATTCAAAGGAGTAAAATCATAGCAAAGAAACTCTGCCCAATTGTCGAATCTGTTTTGTCCCAACCCTTTAGCCTTTCCTCAAGCTTTAGGAGAATTCAAGCAAAGCAGTTGGAGGACAAAGAAGAGGAGGAGCCCAGGATCAGGATCAAGGAACGGTGGTCGATCTCTATGATTATTGTAAGTTGATTCATCTTGAGATTAATAAAGAATACTTTTCCCGTCCCAATGTACGAGTCTTATATATTTTATTTGATTTATGCTTAATCTCTAACCCTCTAGTAGAACAATAGCATGCATGCGCAGTGTTTTTGTCTTGATTGTAGGATCGTCTTTGGAAGGAGCAACAGAAGCAAGGAGATAAAGCACAACGGAGGATCTACACCAAACGTCGATAAAGAGGTTAGTCGGTTCTTTCCATGTTTGCATGTGAAAAAGGGTTTTAGGTTTGGGGTAGAAGGTTAAAAGTAATTTCTTAAGGGTCATGATCTGCATGCAAGTTTAAGCCCTA
>ML783730.1:448848-468745 GCA_009831015.1 Picea engelmannii
CGTTACCATTGTGTGTTCTATTAACCGCATTTGCATCCTTTACCCATCAACTTAGTAACAGTTTGCTTTTGCGTCTTAACACCTTTGGCCACTGGAGGATTTTTCCCCGAGTATCATTTCCTAGAACATCACTCTTGTCCTTGTGCCTTGATCTTGTATGTTTGTTATACTCGTTCCTCCACTGTAACGTAATATTCCTTTATTCTTTTCAAAATAATCAAAAAGAACAAAAAAATCAAATATACCCCAAAAAGAGAATGGGAACAGTATTTTCTTTATTGGCAGCATCATGAGTCGCCCTTGGATAAAGCACATCTGTCCGTTTGATTCATCAGACTTTGGGATGTAGTACAACCTTAGGAAGCTTTGCTCGCTATATTGAGTTGTTTCCTCCACCGTTTGGTTACTCTTCCAAACATATGGAGAGTTTGTGTTACCTCCTGCTTCGTAGACTTATGATTAACAAATATGTTGCCTGAGTCTTATCACTTGTCGTGCTTTTGTCCAAGGGAAGTTTATTACTTAGCCTAAGTCGGCCCCTCTGCAATATGTCTCTTGTCTGCATACCCGGCCATCCTGAACGTCCAATCAAGTCTTTGTTCGAAATCGCTGAAGCCTTCAGTCCGATCATCAAGATTATCAAGTCCATAACCGACGAGCCGTCGAAGACCTCTGGGTAGTGCAGTCGTACACTCATATTACACTCCTACCCGAGTTTTAGAAGATTTTGAAGTTGTTGCTCGAGCTCTGAAGTACAGCCATCGGGCTGAATCAACTTCTGGGAGATGGATACTTTCTATGTATATCTTTCTGATTTCGAGATGTAGCTCCGCTGTGTATTGTTCGTGGCTACTCTTTCTAGTTATTTGACATGGATCTACAGTGTATTTGATTGGTAGCCATGGTTCTGATTTATCCCGAGCATGGGTATGCCCGCCTCGGTGAGACATTTGATATTTTTGCAGACAGCACCTCCTGATTCTTGATTCCTGGGCTCACTCATTCAACATATCAGTACAGATTGGTAAAGAATTGGTAATGCATTTCAGCCATCAGATGCTCTTCTGACCTCACACATTAGGGGGAATCTGTTATAACCCTAAATTGCACCACACATGCTTACCTGGCATCAGGCCAACTTATATCCCTTCCTTGCCAAGGCCATGTTGAACAAACTCTTGAAAAACCTCTTAAATCAAGTAACTCGCGCCCTAACCCATTATTGGGCGCGTTGGAACACTGGCAGGCCTTATACTACACGCATTGGAACACTGGCTGGCCCACTACAGCCCGCATTTACCTAACAAAGCACAAAAACAGGAAAGTTGCGGACGGAACGAAAAGCTTTGGATCAGTTAACTGGAACTCCCAGCCAAGCATGGCCGAGAGCTCGTCCAAAACCCTAGCTCCTTCTAGCCTATAAAAGAAGGGGTAGGGGTACTATTCAAAGGAGGAAAATCATAGCAAAGAAACTCTGCCCAATTGCCGAATATGTTTTGTCCCAACCCTTTAGCCTTTCCTCAAGCTTTAGGAGAATTCAAGCAAAGCAGTTGGAGGACAAAGAAGAGGAGGAGCCCAGGATCAGGATCAAGGAACGGTGGCCGATCTCTATGATTATTGCAAGTTGATTCATCTTGAGATTAATAAAGAATACTTTTCCCGTCCCAATGTACGAGTCTTATATATTTTATTTGATTTATGCTTAATCTCTAACCCTCTAGTAGAACAATAGCATGCATGCGCAGTGTTTTTGTCTTGATTGCAGGATCATCTTTGGAAGGAGCAGCAGAAGCAAGGAGATATAGCGCAACGGAGGATCTACACCAAACGTCGATAAAGAGGTTAGTCGGTTCTTTCCATGTTTGCATGTGAAAAAGGGTTTTAGGTTTGGGGTAGAAGGTTAAAAGTAATTTCTTAAGGGTCATGATCTGCATGCAAGTTTAAGCCCTAGCTTGTTAGTCCGTAGGGTATATTTTCCCAACAAAAGCAGGGAAAGGAGGAACCCTCGGGTAGATAGAAACAAGTTGAGAACGCAACAAAGAAGCAACCATAGGCCAGACGGGATGGTGCATATGAAGTGAGTGCACAACAAAAGAAACTCCTAGGGGAAGGGAACTCAGAACATTCCTCGTTCCGAGACGAGTTTCAAGGATGGAGCAGGCGGAAAAAGATGCGGAAGAAAACTTTCATACTCTGGTTGCACCGAAAGGAAAGGCAACAATCACCAGGCCGGAGAAGGCAATCAATGAAAAGCGCAAGGGAAAAACATGGGATGCTTTGGTTCAGGAAGCGGACTGGGTAACCGACCCAGGAGCCATGCAGCCCAGAGAAACCCTCTATTAAAAAACGGTGGAGATGGCATGGAAAACAAAGATGTTGATTGGCAAAGTGAGCTTGGAGAGGGAGGACGCCAGATGGGAGAACAAAAAGGAACACACGAAACTGCTGAATGAAATCCTGAGACGCCTCAGCAGTCTGGAAACCATCACCAAACTGCTAACTGAGGTTGAGACAGACCAGAAAGCCAAGTTGGAGTGACTGGCTGCTCAATTCCACCTCTACCTGTGCTACGTCCATCACATGGACATCATGCCAACTGACGGGAAAGGAGCGCCAACACTTATCAGAAAGACTCGCACAATTCCCCAAAAGGAGGAGAACAAGGGCCAGGTGGATGAAGGGAAGAAACATATCATTATCCTGGACTAGTGTCTGGTTAGTCCATTGTCAAGTCAATTGGGTAAGCCCTGGGTCAATATCAACTTCTGTTACTGTTATTTTGTTTATCCTTTTCATGTCATTTGTGCTTATGCTGTCAAAAACTGGATATGGTAGGACTGGGTTGGTTTCCCATGGTGGCAGTCCAGTCCTACCCCCTGCCTATTTTAGAAAACACAACTCGGGAACCTCTGACCTGGTTTCCTTTTCGACAGACCAGGGAGTTCCCCTTTTTTGTACCATAACCCCTCTTTAGTAATACAGGTTCTTAAACTCACTTACAAAAAAAAAAAAAAAAGATAGCATTGAAGGACATTAGAGAAAGTTCTTACTAATATCCTGGTAAGACTTATCTGGTGGGAATGAATAATAATACTTCGGGAATGTATAATAATAATACTTGACTTCTCTGGTGGGAATGAATAAAAATACTTCAGGAATGAATAATAATAATACTTCATGAATGTAATGGAGGGGACTTGAGAGAAAATAGAAAGGAATCAGATAAAGGAAAGAGGAAGGAATTTAAGGACAAAAAGAAAGGAGAAAGGTCTTAAGGTGCAACTAGCTATTGATTCATAATGTGTATGCAACGTCTGATAACTAACTTATGTAAAAATTGCAGGGAATTGCATTCATGGAACAAAATAGTAGCATATGATCTCAATTGACTCTTTAGGTCTGCAAGAGCGAAAACAAACTTGAGCAACGAAAGGGAAGGGAGTGGGATGGAACTCTATGCCTACTACCAACTAGAAGAAAGGGTAAGGAAACTTAGGTAATAGAATGGAACAGAGTGGGATGGAACTCTATGCCTACTACCAGCCAGAAGAAAGGGTAGGATTTCGAGACCTAGAGCTACCAGATATAAAATATCGAAGCATTTTCAAACTTTGAGATGGTGAAGATGCCAAAGCATAGATGTCTCATAGCATGTTAGGCAGCGAAACGTCAGATGTCCCATAACATGTGAAGGGGTGAGGTACCATAGCATAATGATACACTATTGCAAAAATGGTATAAGTTTGCAAAGCTTAGATAAAACATTTAATGTCAGAAGTAATTCTAGGTTTATTTCTAGCATTACTTGATCTCGACGAAAATTACAAAGCAAATATAAGCTTTAACCTATGATTTTTGTGAATAATGTGGAATTGTGCCTAAGATGAGGACAAATAAGGGCTAAAAAGTTTTTTTTTGGTCATAAAATATGTTTCGAAGTATTTGATTGGTAAAGAAAAAGTGTCATATGAAAAACTTTGGATAAATAACCCAAATATAAATTGGATGTGTGCCCGATACTACAAACCGATTCCTATAAGTCCGTGCTGTCTTAGGCAGGGACTAATAAGATAATTAAAAATCAATCATATGACAAGCTCATATTGCTCCTAAGCGTCGATTAATAATAAGATTGATCTGACATCCTCAGGTTATGGGGCTACTCCTAAGTACAACAAATAAATAATTAAATTACAACCCTTAAATACACATAAAAGACTACAATCGCCACAATTTCCATACCGATTTCCAACCTTTAAGCCACCCCTATGTGATTGGGTAGTTAAGCCACTCCTATGTGATTGGGTAGTTAATATCATTAAACTAGAACTATAAACATTAATAAAAGGAAAGCAAATAAGTATATAATTATTTGCATACCGCACTTGGTAAAACAAAGAGGCTAACAAGATGTGAAATGATTTCACATTGATCAACATCATTATGTTAAAAAACATAAAATAACCTTAAAAAGCAAATTATATACATATTTTTTAATTAAAAAATGCTTGCGGATTTAGATATATTAACTTTTCATTTTTTTTTCCTTATAAAATACATAACGTAGACAACTAGAATATTACAACTATTAAGGACCCATAAATGTAATCAAAACCAACTATTGTATCTAGCTGTTTAATTTCTCGCTCAAATAATATAAATATGATTGACTCTTAGTTTACGTAGGAGAAAAAAACAAAGAAACTAAAACTTAAAAGATTTATTAATTAAAAAGTAATGGGATAAAAGTGAAAGTGGGTCTAAATATATAATTTGAGTGGATTCAATGATTAAGAATATGTGTTTCTTTTTAAAAAGGTATAAGTTCATATCTAGAGGTGGGTAGGATATGTATATCTCTATAGACTTTAACTAGGTGAGAAGTATAACAACAATTCTTCCAACCATATATTCAAGTTTCCTTTAAGGTTTGAAATGATAGCTAAGTTTTTCACTTTTGATGTGCACTTTACTTATTTTTCAGACCAATGTTAGGTATGGATATACTTGAAATTGATGAATTAAACATTGCCGGTTCCAAAGAATTTGTCATTTTTGTGATTCTAAGAGAGTAGAAAATGCAAAACACTTTTATTTTTATTTTTTATATACACATTTATATTAAATTTTAATTTCTTAGTCCTAAGAGTTAGCTTAAGTGACATTTACTAAGTAAAGAAATGGAAACTTGGGAATATATTTTTACACATTTATATTAAATTTTAATTTCTTAGTCCTAAAAGTTAGCTTAAGTGACATTTACTAAGTAAAGAAATGGAAACTTGGGAATATATTTTTGAAATTAATAATTATTATTATTATTTAAATGAAGTGGTATATATGGTTGTTGTATATGTGAAGATGAGAATAATGAAAAGTTTTGACATTATAAGAAGAAATATAAGTTATTAGAAGTAGAGGGTGAAATGTTCACAATCAAATGAAATTTTATTTTAAATTAATATTGATTATTATAATAATAACAATATATATTTATAATAGTTTTGTTTTAGATTAAGATTTATTTATCTGAATAATAATTATGAGATAAAGATGATTATAAAAAATTATTTTTTATTAAATATTTTGTTATTTTGAAAATTGTTTTAAGTTACATATACAAGTTGTATATATATTTAGAAGAACAAAGGTAAGTTTGGTTAATCAAAAAAGTTAAAAAAGTTATTTAGTAGAACATTTCCCCTTCTTGTGGAAGGTCGATTGATCTTGCATGGTAACCCATGAGACTCAAACTTATACTTTGAAATTGTGAATACAAATAATTTGTCATTTTTATAATATTAAAAGAATTGAAAATGATTTTTTTGTTTTGTTTTTACATTAAATTTTAATTTTAAAATATTTATTACAATATTTCCTAACCTTTTAATTTATAAAAAAATATATAATAATAGTTTTTTAATTAAAAAATAAAATTTTAATTAAATTAAGTAATTTCTTATTTTTAAGTCAATAAACAATATTAATCTCAATAAAATTTATTTATCATTATTATGAATATTTTTTATTTACTATGAAAATATTTTTATTATTATTTTAATTAATTTCAATTTTATTTATAATATTTAAATTATTTAAAATACTTTCCAAATCAACTTATGATCATAAAAACTCTCTCTAGAGAAAATGTTTTTTTCCTAAGCCTATTATGTTTCCAAGGAACCTAAAGGGATGTCAAGCCTCTCAAGTAACAAAATGTTTTCATGCAAACTTTGGGAATATAATTTAGATTTATTTATTTTTTTAAAGATTTCTAAGTTAAGTAATATTTATTTTACATGAATAACAATTATGAGATAAAGGTGGTTAAAAAATATTATTTTGTATGAAATTCTTTATTAAATTAAAAATTGTTTTTAAGTTATAAGCACAAGTTTTTTTTATATATTTTGAGGAACAAAATTAAGTTTGGTCAATCAAAGGTTATTAATAACCAGAAAGTTAATAAGCATTCCTTCATAGAGCACTTCCCCTTCTTCCCCAAAATTTCATGGTGGAAGATAGATTGTTTGCCAATCTTGTAGCTGGTAACCTCATGGGACTCAAACCTGTGACCCAACGGATTGAGGTAAATCTTGGGATTTTATTTTTTCACCTAGAAAAAATCGATAACTTTTCTGTTAATTAAAATAAAAGGTTACATTTGTGTAATTTAATCACTAAATGAATGATGACATAGCAAAAAACATCAAACTAATCTAATTAATTGCATATAACTTCTAAATAAAACATCAACAGATTGAAAAATTGTTATCAACAACCTCACCAACACAATCTCCCAAAGGGCATCATCACCATCAAGTTCTCTTCATCACCAAAATGTCTCAATACCCTGAGTTGTCTACTACCTTAGGACCTTGATTGGAGGATTCCCTCTACCCCATCATAAAAGGTTTTCATAAATAATGAACCTTGATGTCTGATGCATGCATGTTGGATAGTTTATCCACTTCTTGGTTATGCTCACAATGTATATGTTAGAAATGAATTAGCCTAAAATTGTTTTACTATCTTTTGCAAGTTGTTATGCAGACCCATGTTATGTTTCTTTGAGATCTGCCCCATTTAGCTAATCCACAACCAACTTGGAGTTACCATAAATGTCAATCTCATTGATATATTCTTCCTTAACTATGGTCATTAAGATGGTGATGGCTTTTGTTTTAGAAAAATTATTAGTTCCCTATTTGATACCACATTCAAATAGGGCCTTATAATTTTCATTTAACACCAAAATTCCACCAACTCCACCTGTGTTTGGATCTTTGTTTGCAACTCCATCAAATAATCCATATGTCTTGTTTGAATAGTCTACATATTCCATATTATTATTATTTTTTTTGTTTTTTTTTCAAAATTTGCATAGGCTTCCTTAATTCTGTAATAAGTACGAAGAGGGCTTGTATCTAATCCTTGGAATATTGCCTCATTTCTAGTTAGATATATTGGTCTGATTACAAAACAGTGAAAGAATGTTGTTTTTTCTTGACATTAACATATTCTAAACATGATGTTAGAGTTTCTTTTATTTCTTCTCAATCCCAATTATTATTACCCCATATCTGTCTTTTAATTGCATTCTAGACCTCTTTAGAGAAGTGGCATTTTATGAAGTGATGGTTGACACTTTCTACATTTTCCTTACATAAAAAACATAGGCCAGGTCCCTACCATGATCTCCTTTGAAGAGTATCCCATGTTAGTATGCTACTTTGCATGATAAGTCATATAAATTTTCTATTTTTCAATGGAGCTTGAAGTTTCCATATTAAATTCCATTTCCACTACACATCATCCAAGGTTTCCATAGATTTTTCATATCCTTTTTTAATCTTTGTATGTGCCTTCTTCTAGATTTTCGGCCCAAATCATCTTGTTAGGATGATCTCATAGTCTTATAGAGGCATTATTTAGTACAAATACATATTGATTCCACTCCATTGCCAATTGTTTAGGGATGCCTAAATCATTTGTCATTCTCCATTCTACCTTCCATCGGGTTTCTAGGTGACTATCATACACCTTTACTAGTGTGTGAATGTTTATTTCATCAAGGAAGTTCAACAACTAATCAAATAATCTATTCATTATCAATCCTCGAACCCATGGGTCTCTTTCTATTCTAACCTTTTGTATGTTTCCTATCAACCATTCCAAGTTGTCCCCTATCAATGGATAAGCTGTCACGGGAGATTTTTAACTTGATAAACCTCCCACTCCTGTTTTTCTAGGGTTGCAAATCCACTCCTCAATTATTATAGGTTCAATATACCTTTTTAATTATCACCAATTTCCCAAGTCCATCAATGGACATAAATCTCCACACTCCCCTTGGAACTAGAGCCTTTGAAAATTTGGTAGGACTTTTTATTCCCATCCTCCGATTTTTTTTTGGCTTTGCAAGTTTTTTCTAACTCATAAAGGTGATACCTTTTTTCTCTTATTTCCTATCCAAATATATCTAAAATAGATATTCCTAATTTTGTTGAGGATTCCTTTTGGAATGTAGTCCACTGACATACAACACACTAGTGTTTCCTCAATAAAAATATTGATTAGTGTTCGTTTGTCTCTTATTGAAACCCACCTATTGCACAACCACCACCACCATAACTAGTCCTTGAATGAGTAATAATTGACCACTTGGTGGAATCCCAAGTACTTCATAGGATCCTCAATTTTTTTTACTTGGAATGGAAGTAGAGTGAGTCTGATTCTATTCCATCCATATTCTTCAACCTAGAATAAAACAATAGTGGATTTGTCATAGTTGACATCTATCTCTATGACTACACAATAGGTCTTTAGGGATTCACCTATTTCCTTTGCTTCATTAATAGTACCCATCCCTAATAAAAGTACATCATCCACAAAAAACAGGTGAGAAATGTTGAGATTTTGTTTCATTTAAACTCCTTTAAACTTCCCTTTAGATTTTAAGGTATTCAATATATTACTATCCCTTCAATAACTAGTGAGTAAATGGCGATTTGTTTCTCGTCTGCAGTTAGGATTCCTGGTCTATGGTCTGCAAACATAGGACCGTGGTTAAGGTTTAGTAAGGAGGTCTACACGCAGGACCTCAAGCAATTTCTTTTTTCCAACATTTTCGTAGTGAGGTAGTGGTATTTTTGTGGCATTTTTTTTCCCTTTTTTCGGCTAGCACGAGGAATGGTGGACCTGGAGACTCAGGGATTCGTTATGGAGGAGTTTATAGACCACGTGGCCACCACAGGGGACCAAATGGTTGAAGAAGAGCAGTGGTTGGAAACATGTGGAATTTTTGGGGCTCGCATGGATAGGAAGGAGACGTCTAGTAGTCTGGCTCAATAGCTCTCGGTTCTTGACAATGAACCTCCTCCTTTTCCTGGTAAGTCGTTTCAACATACTTTTTTTCAGCCTTCTTTGGGGAAAGAGATTTTTGAAGGTTGTTTTAGGGATTTTTTGTAGTTTTTTCCCTCTGAGCCTCTGCACACAGAAGGAGGAATACCACCCTCCCTCATCCCTCAAGAAGATCTTGCATTTTATTGGATCTCACAGGCAGAAGGTGGTTTTATACTTTCTTCACCCCATTCTAGTCAGGAGGACCCTGGAAGTGGAGTAAATCTTTGTGGGTCAAATTTCCCATCAGAGGCATATGTAGAACAAAGTATATCAGAGAGTTTATGTTCATGACTCCCTGTAGCACATGATTGTTCAAAAATGGGTACTCGGTAAAAATTGGAGTGTTAACAATTCCCCACTATTTTTAAAGCCTTGGAGCCCCCTTTTTTATGCCAGTTGAGAGAAATTGGATAAAATTTTGGTTTGGGTCTACCTTCTAACTTTGCCTTTACATTTTTGGTCCTTGGAACTTTTCAAAGAAATAAGAAATTTGTTGGAGGACTTCTTAGAAGCGGATTTGTCCTTCGAAGAGACAAAACAGAGGAAAGTGGCAAGGAGTTTAGTCAATTTGAATGTTATAGAAGGGCTAGGTGAAGAAATCGATTTGAATTGGGGAAGCTATACCCACTCCTAGATTTTGGACTATGAACATGTTTCGTTTATATGTCGAAAATGCCATCAGTATGGGCATTTGGTGATGAATTGTCACTTGCCATTAAGAACTAGAGGAAAGAGTCACAATAGAAACAAGGGGAAGTAAGTGTTACAGGAGGAGGAGAGAATCCATACATGAGCCACAAATGATGAAGCCCAAGACTCAATGGACTTAAGGCGACCTTTAGAATTACAACAAGGCGTTCCTCTGCAAGAAAGTCAAGAACCCCTTCCTGAAAAAGCGACAGAAGGGTCCGAGCCTTTAATCATTATCAAGTCTGGAATGGGAAACTCAAGGAACTTGGCCTCGGGTAATCCTTTACCTCTTTCTCCTCATATTACTGTTTTAATTAAAAAAATAACTTTAGAAGGCAATGAGTAGTTGGAGGCTCTCAAAAACATGTCCCTCGATATCAGTCCCTCATCACAGGCCCTTAGAGGCTCAGACACTTTCAAGATGAATTTTTCACCAGGAGATCTCCCTTCGCCAAAGCAGATTTTTTGCGCAGAGGATGATTCCTCTACATCCTATGTTCCCTATGAAATTTCGTCAACTTGTTATTTTCTTAGATCCCAGAAGAAAACCATACCCTCGGGAGGCCTGGGAAAGGAAGTGATTTCTTCACTGGATAAAGGGGGTCGTGGGAGGAAATCCTTGTTTTCAAAATCTCAATCAAAATCTAGGCTTGAACTTCTAGCGGGGAAACAACAGTCGATTGAAAGGGAACTTAGAGCAATGAGGCCCCGGGGAAAGGTTTATGGATGAAGTGCATGTCTTTCAAATGTAGGGGTTTGGTCGGTTCCCTTAGAAAACAATATTTAAAAGGGGTTATTTTCTCGAAACACCCCGATATATTGTTGTTACAAGAAACTCTGGGGGAAGGAGAGGAGGCAAAATATATATTGGAGCTGCTACTTCCTAGCTGGAATTTTGAAACCTTGGATGCCTTGGGAAGATCAAGGGGATTGGAAATAGGATGGAATACCCAGACTGTTCAAGTCACAAACGTCTGGGGTATGGATTATGGGCTAGGAATTATTGTTTTATCCCCAGAGTTAAGGGAATATCTTCACATTCTAAATGTCTATGGCCCTTATCAGAACAAAAAACCTTTCTGGGACAATCTCTTCAATAATTCCTTTCTAAAAGACCACTTGGTGATCTTAGGGGGAGATTTAAATTTCTCCCTGGGACCTTTGGAAGTCTGGGGTTTACATGCTAGAGATGACCCGTTGGCAGACTACTTTGGTCAAAAATTTGTTGACTCCAAACTAACTGACCTAGATCCCATCTTGATCAAACCAACATGGAGAAAAAACATGGTGGGGGAGGATGGAGTAGCCAAAAAGATGGATCTTTTTTAATAGCTGACTCTCTTATGGAAAATAAACTTACAATGAAATAGTGGATCGGAAGTGGAAGTATCTCAGATCATTACCTGATCTTCCTGGAGTTCAGACAGGGCTAAAAAAATCTAGCTATCCCTTTTAAATTTAACAGGACTTGGCTAGAGGATGACTCTTTTATTAATCTTGTAAAAGAGAATTGGACACCCTTTCACTAGGACAACCACTAGTTGAAAACCTTTCATTTTGTAGAAAATATGAAAAGGATCAAAGAGAAATTAAAGCCTTGGGATTTTCAAAAAAGACAAAATGAGGACAAGGAACTAAAACAAATTGAATCTGAGCTATAAATTTTCTTTGAAGAAGAAGGGGGGATTTTGCCACTCCTGAGTCTAATATTTCTTTACTACGTTTGGAGAATAGAAGAAACAAACTACTAAAGGAAAAGGAAGAATCGTGGAGACTAAAAAGCAGAGCTATATGGATGGCAAGTGAAGATGAGAATACAAAGTTTTTTCAAGCCTTTTCTAAAGGTAGGAGGAATGTCAATACCATTTGGCAGCTGAAAGATTAGGAAGGAAATTCGGAGAACTCTTTTGCAGGTATGTCAAGGTTGGGGAAAAAACATTTTCAAAAACTCTTCAAAGAAGAAAGCCAAGCCTCCATAGAAGAAGTGGTCCAAATGACTCAACTTTTTCCAAGATTTGTAGATGAAACAGACAATAGACTCTTGATGGAAGAAGTAACAAAAGAAGAATTAAAAGAAGTTATTCACAGCTTTCAAAAAGACAAAATGCCTGGTCCAGATGGTTGGACTATTGAATTCTTTCTGGGTTTTTATGAGCTTCTGGGACAAAATTTGCTAAAGATGGTAGACGGCACCAGAGTTTCAAGGTGAATACCAAAAATCCTAAACTCCACCTTCATAACTTTGGTCCCCAAAACAGATAATCTCGAGACCTTAGATGATTTTCGTCCGATTTCACTCTGCAATTGTGTCTATAAAATTATCTCAAACGTTATTGCAAGAAGAGTGAAAATAATACTTTCAGAAATAATCTCAAGAGAGCAGTTTGGTTTCTTGGAAGGTAGACAAATTCATGAAGCTATAGGGGTAGCACAAGAAGGAGTTCACAGTATGAAGTCTAGAAAATTAAAAGGTGCAGTGCTAAAAATAGATCTCTCCAAATCCTACGATAGAGTAAGTTGGATTTTCATTTGTTTGTTGCTAACACATTTGGGCTTTGCAGTTCCTTTCATCAACTAGTTCATGAACTTTCTCACTACAGTTTCCTTTTTAGTTCTTATTAATGGCTCAACCTCACCTTTTTTTCCTTCAAAAAGAGGTTTAAGACAAGGGTGTCCTCTCTCACCTCTACTTTTCCTCTTAGTCATTGAAGGACTTAGCAGAGCTATCTCAAAAGCAAAAAGATTGGGTTCTTTCTCCGAAATCAAAATTAAGCAAGCTCTGCAACTTACTCACCTTCTCTTCATTGACTCGATGTGTTAATCTTCAGTGTAGGATCCATAAGGGAGGTTGAAACTTTAAAGAACATACTTCTTCTTTTCTCCAAAGCAACTGGCATGAAAATTGATGAAGGAAAATCATCCCTCACTCCAAATTTACTCTCTGAAGAAGAATGTCAAACCCTTAGGATTTTCTTCCCTTTTGAGGAAAAGAAACTAGACGATGGTCTAAAATATTTGGGTTTCTTTCTAAAACCAAACAACTACAAAAAAGAAGATTGGAAGTGGATTTTGAAGAAAATGAATAAAATACTAAACATTTTGAGCCATGGGTGGCTTTCATGCACTGGCAGACTTGTTCTGGTTAAGTCAGTATTGGAAGCTATTCCAGTTTACTAGATGTGACTCTCTTGAATTCCAAAAGGAGTCTTGGAAGAAACAAGAAAACTCACCTTCAAATTCTTTTGGAGTGGTAAGAAAGAATCACATGTAACTCCTTGGGTTCGATGGGAAAAGATTGTTGTTCCAAAGGCTCTTGGAGGATGGGGCATGTAAAATATTTTTCTCTTTTCCAAAGATCTGACAACAAAGGGAGGTTGGTGTCTTCTAAACTCTTCTAGTCTGTGGAATAAGGTAGTGGTGAAAAATATATTGAGTTGATTCCCTTGGAGACATGGATCAGAAGTCCACAAAAATACTTGAAAGGTGCCTTAGTGATTTGGAAGGTGGTCATAAATGATTTCCCAATCATTGAAAATGGACTTGCATGGAAGATAGGTAATAGACAATGTTTTAGATTGGGGATAGACTCGTGGTCGGGATGTGAAGTAAATCACATACTCTCCGACCAGCTCCTCCATCATTTGAAAACAAATGGTTTTGACACTTTATTTAAAATCGTTGAGCCAAGACTTACCACAAACTGGTCACAAGGATGGAATTCAGAAAGCGGGTTGGGTTTAGAAGATGATGAAGTTTTAGAGCTGGAAAGGTACTTAATTTTTTTTTTTTAAATATAGATCAGGCTCAGGGACTGTGAGGATGAATTGATTTGGGACACGACGCCTTCGGGGATATACACACCAAAGATGGGCTACCTAAAATGAAACTCAGAATTGTTTCATCGAGAGCATGTCTAGTGGTGGGGAAATATTTGGAAGCTTAATTTCCAGCCAAAACAAGATTATTCATGTGGAATGTCTTAAATAACAAAGTGTTGACCTCATAAATTCTATAGAAAATAAATACTAATGGTCGAGGATGGTGCACTCTCTGTAAATCTGAAGGAGAAACTACTTTTCATCTCTTTTTGGAATGTCATTACATCATTGAAGTATGGACTGAATTTTCGAGAATCTTGGACCTTTGTTGCAACTAGTTTGGGACAAATTTGGAACACGCTTGGAAAAATTGGTGGTCGACTAGAGTTTACAAGGGCCTTAGAGCCTTACCCCTTTTGATAATTTGGGTTGTTTGGATAGCACGAAACTCCCTAATTTTCAAAGGTGTGCCTTCGGCACCAAAGATTACAATGGAAAAGAGTTTAGCCATTTTTTCCTTTCTATCCACCCGAGAAGATAGAGTCAATACTAGACAGTTTCAAGAGGTTGAGATTGACAAAACAATTCCATGGGGTTTCTTCGATGGGGCCTCACAAAACAACCTCTTTGGGGGTGGAGGGATTCTCTTTTTATCAGACTCCCACTAATTTTCTATGACCTTTGTCTTAGGGACGAGAACAAACAATTTTTCCAAACTATTGATCCTTAAACTTCTCATTGCCTTCACCATTGAAAAGGGTTGTCACTCCTTAAATGTTTTTTGGGGATTCCATTAATGTCATAAATTGGATAAGAGGCACACAAAGATGTTCAAACACTAGACTTGCTACCTTAGTGGAAGACATAACTCTCTTACATACCTCTTTTGACTCACTTACTTGCCAACATGTCTACAGGGAAAGGAATAAAGAAGTGGAAAGGAGGTCGAAAGAGGGGCTTCATCTGGCTTTGGTCCAATGGAAAGTAACAGAGGTACAAAATGACTAGGTCCATGAATATCTACATCAACCATTTTTTGAATGATTTCAAAAAAACTATCAAATAAAACACGATAAAATAAACTTTTTGCTTACAAGCAGCTAAGAATCAACATGAACACTATGTGCAAACAACCCATCATCAGAGACTTTATGAGCTACATATATTAGCAAAAAGAACACATAATCTTTAAAGGGATCAGAAAGATCTTTTGAAAGTGCAACTACAGAAATCTGTTTTTGAGCTACAACAGTAGCAACCAGATTATAGACTCAAAATGTACTAGGTATACACTACAAAAGTGTATATGCAAAATGTAATTTAGTTCACATTTTGATGAAATAAAATTACGCTTTTTTTCTTTGAAAAAAAAAACTAGTGAGTAAAGAACTAGAGATAGAGGGAAACCATTTCTTAGACCTCTTTTAGGTTTGAAGAAAGTGGAAGGAGAACCATTAACTAGTACTACAAAAGATGTTGTGGCGGAACAATCTTCATTCCAACTTATTGTGTGAGGATCAAAAGTAGCATGCAGTGGTACAAACCTAAGGAGGTTCCAATCAACCCTATCATATGCTTTAAATAGATCCAACTTTATGACCATGGTGGGGTTCTTCTTCTTATGGAGTGTAAAACCTCCTGAACTATTCTTACAACATCACATATGTCCCTTCTCTCTAAAAATCCTAATTGCTATTGGGGGATGATGCTCAAAAGAATGGGTTTCATCCTCCTATATAGCACTATGGAAATGATTTTATAAATGCAATCACATAAATAAATTGGCCTAGAAGAATCATATGTGTGTGGAATTTTTTCTTTATGAATGGTAGTAATAAAGTCGAGTTAATGGGTTTGAAAATTGTACTCAATCTGGTGATTCCTCTATTGTAATAAGAAGGTCCTTCTCTATAAGGTCGAAGAAACTTTTGTAGAACTCCATAGGCCAACCATCAAGGCTTGGAGATTTATCATTTTGAAAAGGATTTTATTATTCATTTTAGTTCTTCGTCACTTACAAGAGCCTTCAAGGATTTAATCTTCTCATCACTAACCAATCTAGGGAAGAAAGATAAGGTTTTTAGGATCTCCCCTATATTACTCTACTCAAGTTTGGAGTAGATCCCTTTGAGATAATCCACGACAAATTTGGATATTCCTTCAAATCTTGTCTTGATTGTTCCATATTTGTCTTTGTCTTCCCATATAGCATTATGTACTTTTCTAGCCTAAGAAAATCCATGAAAAAATTTAGTGTTTTCATCCCCCTCCTTTAACCATATTACTCTACATTTTTGTCTCCAATAAGCCTCTTCCCATGAAACTAATTTACTCCTCTCCCCTTCCATCTTTTGAATTTCCCTTTTGATTTCTTCAAATATGGATCCATTTTTAAGCTCTCAATATCCCTCCATTCTTCCTTCAAGATTGTTTAGTTCAATCTAAATGGCATTGTTTTGATTCTTGATATGTTCCTTATATTTTATCTTAATCCATATCAAGTTCTCATGTATACATAACACTTCCTCCATATGAGTGATCATAATGATTCCATTGTTTCTATATTAATTTCCTATTTTATTTTTATTTTTAGCCAATAATAATTGAACTTGTATGGGAAGGATCCCTTTTAACTATTTTTTCCAATTGTAAGATGATATAATGGTGATTTGAGGTTTCTTCCACTCTCACCCATGATCTATACCTTTCAATTTTTTCCAAGATTCTATCAAAGACCAAAAAGTGGTCCAATATTTTCACAATAGTAGCTCTCCCTATTCATCTATTCCTCTAGGTTGGACTCAACTTTCTAGGTTCAACATCTACCACATCTTTGTCCTCAAACAACTTTAGAGAGTAAAAAACCAATTTATTAGGGCTTGCATATTCTCTATTCTAAGTCTAAAGTTTAAGTATCCTCCTTTAATGATCTTTGCAAGAAATCAATATTCAAGATATTCCCCAATGATCTTGTATATTCTATATGACTCATAGAAGTTTAAAAAATGAAATTCCTTATCCAACTCTTGCACATATAGGGTACAAATTATAGTTGACTACAAATTAGTATGGTTGTTACAGTTACAAGTATTATTCCATCCCACCAATAGTCCTCCAGATCTTCCTCTAGTATTACATGCCACAAAATCTCGGACCTTAAGTATTTTTCTAAGACAATATATAGCATCACTGCTACTTACCATAGTTTCTTGTACATAGTGGACTTCAACTCTACATGTATTTATGCCCTCTTGAGTGAGTTTTGTCTAAAGGGAGAACCTAATCGCCTTATGTTAAGAGAAAGACAAATCATCTCCTACCCCCTGGGAGGCTTTCTTTCCTCTAAGTGCCTCTTCAATGGAATTTTGTTTCCTTTTGCTTGTCTCTTCCTTGGATTTCTTTTTTTCTGGTGAATATGTGACTTCCTTCCTTAATTCCTTTGTAGTTTTTGTTTACCATCCATTTATAGCCCTCCCTTATTCACTTCTCCATGATCCTTTTTTTTATGATCTAAGCTAGTACCTTTACTTTGTGAATGGAGGCTCTTCTTTGTTAGATGAGTATTATGAACCTCATACTCCTATTATGGGGTTTTTCTCTCGCTCATCCACATTCATTTGATTATTAATTTCCTTAGTAAGGTTTGGAGTGAGAGTACTCCTATTTTTCTCATCCATTTTCATTTTATTATCCGCTTCCTTAGTGAGGCCTAGTGATACCTTCTACTCAAATACTTGAGACAACATTTCATGGATGAATTCTAGTGAAATAGGGCCCCAACCTTCAATTTCTATTGGATTTTTGAACTCATTTATCCACTCCTCATCTATGATAGGGTAGTCAATTTCTAATGTAGAGAGAATCAGGGGGCACATGTCTCCCATGGTTCTATTACCTTTTTCTTCATGTGTTAGGGCCATATCCAATTCATATTGCATAATTTGGAAGGGTTCACCCATATTCCTTTGATATTGATGCTAAGCCGTTGGTAATGCGAGATTTATTCTTATGCCCTCCCCACCATGCACTCCCTCTATAGTTCTTATCTAGTTTTTTTTTTTACAGTAACGAGTAGAGGAATTATATTAATGGTGGCAAAGCCACAGATCTGTTACAAAGGGCAGGGCTACACAGAGCTGCTGCCTGCAAAAACTGGAATACAATACTGAAATTTCTAGAGTGACATAACCCCATATTCATTCATAGACCTGAAACTAAACTTATTTAGAGCCCTAGCTTCTATACAAAATGCTAGGATGCTGAGGACCACTACAGACTTGTGCATTTCAGCGCTGAGAGTTGGCTACTTCTCAGAATTTTCCCCCCATTCTAAGTTTAACTTGGACAGCTTGTCCTCCAGATCTCCAATTTTGTCTTCAAATTTCTCTTGGGGACTTTTCAGTTCTTGATGAAGCTTATATAATTCCTTTGTGAAACCGATTTTGACGAAGGATAAGTCTTGCTCCAGCTGTTCCATTCTTCTCCTGGATTCTGAGTCAAGGTTCTCCAGAAAGTCGAGCTGGAACTGGAGCATGTTCTTCAGCTTCTCCAGCTTGTCATCCAATTGCTTGAGACGCTCCTCTACTGGAATGGATCGACTGGAGCTTGCTGCCATTTCCTCTTCTCCTGAATTTGTTCCCTTGAAACACCTCCTTCTGCTCTGAGCATGCATGAACTTGAACTGCTCGTGGGCTAGGGGCGAGACCGGATTTATGCGTAGAGAGCCTCCTGTAATCATTCTTCCTGCTGTGCAGGCCCCGAGAGGTATGGGCGCGGGATCGCACTCATCCCTTGGCAGGTGGTTTGGTCGCTTGGTCGCCTGCGTTTTGATTCCCTCAATCTCGCGTACAATCATGAACCCTGACGCGATCGTTTCTTGATCCGTCCTTGCTCCCGGATTTGAATAGGTACTGGGCATTGGATTACTCACGGGAGGTCCACCATGGACTGGCGCTCATTGACCAGTGTATGTCCTGCAGCCAGCTCGACTCCTTTGTTGGCTTCTATGTTTGCGTTTTGGTTTAACGCCCTTAGAACATGGAAGACTTGAAACGAGTCCAAGCCCCTTAACAACAGTCGAATTCTGGCTAGAAGGTTGTTAAGCTTTGCATTTTGGGTTGCTTTTGAGAGCACGATGGCTCGGATCAGCAATCGGGAGTCCCCAATGATTGCTAAGTCCCGGATGCCATTGTTTTGAGCGTGGCAAAGCCCTTGCCAGAGCGCCATTGCCTCTGCATGATTATTGGAGGCTATGCCCAGGCCAATCGCATAACGCAACAAAATTTTTGCGTTTGGATTTTCAATGAGACCTCCTCCACCTGCTTGGCCTGGGTTGCCTTTTGAGGCCCCGTCAAAAGAAAGTATATGGCCATTCCTTTCTCTTTTCCAATTGGCGAAGTCGTTTGTTCCTTTCCTGAGCTCCCAATGTGCCTGGATAGTGGGGGGGGCTTTGTCCCCAATTTCTTTCAGGAGTTGGAATTGATCACACCAGTGTTGTTCTTGCTCGTCCATCTTTCTGCTTTGCTTTGGGGGTGTTTGGGTGCTATCCCATTCACTAAATAGAGATCAGATTCTGGCGGTCACTAGGGGGGCCTTCCTTTCTTTTTCTCAGAAAATTCTGCTATTTCTCTCCAGCCATAGTCCCCACAGGATGAATCTGGGAAGAGATTGCCAGAGTCGTGAGGCCAAACTTTGCTTTTGTTGATGGAACGGAGAGAGAGTAGGCCAATCAAGGAGGAGGGAAGGGATATCCTGAGGAAGAGGAAGGGCGAATTGCAAGCCTGCTACCATCGTCCAAACTTCTTTTGAGAAGGTACATAAGAGGAGAAGGTGAGTGGAAGTTTCTTCAGCTTGGTGACAAAGGGGGCATCTGAAGGGGCCAGCCCAGCCTTTTTTTTGAAGGTTTTCTCCGGTCTGGATACTGTCGTGACCAAGTGTCCAAAGAAACAAGTCAATCTTGGGGATGGTTTTATTATTCCAGATAG
>ML783730.1:483131-559613 GCA_009831015.1 Picea engelmannii
CGCCATTACTCTCACGGTAATTACCTCTGACAATACCATTACTACATCGGTCTCTTGATTATTCTTATTCATTTAATTAGTTTATTACCAGTGTCGATAGTAGTTTCACCTCGGTTCCGGTGATGGTCGAGGGTTTTTTTTGGGTGTAACGATTATAGTATTGTTGTTGACTTGAGTCAAACGACATAGTCGTTGGCTCTAGGGTTTTGAAACAAATAGTCTGAAATATTTTAAGCTTCAAACTTTGATAAGTATAAAAAATAAACAGTGTTTAAAATTCATACTATTTCTTTCTATAGACTGGTTACATAATATATTCATATGAACACTTTTTCTCCTAAACTATTATAATTTTATTTCCAGGCTACTTCAAAATAGAAACCAGTCTTTTGTTATCGCAATGTATTTTCAGTCTATAGATAAATGCACCATTTAAATATTTTTACACTTGAGATTCTTTTGTACGAAAGATTTTTGAAAAGAAACTATTGCCTAGAAAAATATAATATATATACTTATGAATATGTTATACTTCTATTGTACATATCCATGGATTCTCATTATCTATATGTGATAATCTTTTGGCATGAATATTATTCTACATGTTATTCTATAACGACTTTTTTTCCTCTTTGCACTCTTTATAAAAGATAGTTTCATTCGAAAATTTAGCATGTTGCATATGTATGAACACTTATTGCTGCAACAAAACCAATAATAAAAAGAATACAGAAAATGTATATATTTAGTTATACCAACATTGCATTTTTTATAATCATCCTCAACTATAACTATTTACCATTCATTAAACAAAGAAACATATTTGAGTCTGTTTCAAAACTTGGGAAACAAACTGAGTAGAGAACCACTTCCTCCCAACCATAGACATGAACAACTAAGATTACTTGTTCTTGTCACCCATGAGCCTAAATCATTATTCCATAGGGAATGAAAATTGTTTAACCTTATCCAGATATCTTAGAGTTTGATTCATCCTCATAACTATCAAACTCAATTTCCTCACAAGTACTCAGCAACGTCCTGCCTCATAACATACTTGTATATAACAGCTTGTGTATGTATTTTTCAAGTTAGCCTCATCCCTAGCCCCGAGTAATATTATTGGCCTAACTTTGTGCTAGCTTGTTCCCTCACATCCCACACCTTTGGGAGTAGGGTTCCACTTATCCCATGGACAATAATTACTCTGATGGATTTTATCCCTTTCACTCACCCATGGAATAATGATTTACTCTTTGTAAGTGAATTCTCTAATCAGTTTGTTTCTTGTTAATTAAATAAATTAAAAATAATATTTACAAAAACATTCATCATCATCAATGTTTATGATGATATAATTTCACATGAGTCTTTTCCAATACAACATAAACTATAAAATTAAAATGTTTAAATGTTTGTAAACTTAGGGACATTAGATACTCTCCCCCTTGAATTGAACATTGTTTCTGGTGTTCCAATCTGAGCATCTTAGCTATCGAACATGAATGGATATGCCTTCCTCATGGATTCTTCCATTTCCCAAGTAGACTCCTTGGGTCTAAAGTGCCTCCAATGCACTTTAACCTAAGCGATGGCTCAGTTCCACAACATAATTTCCTTCATGTTGAGAATATGTAGCGGTTCCACTTGAAACTTGCCTTCGGGCTCCACCTGAATCACATTTCGATTTAAAATACGAGTTAGATCATGTACATACTTCTTTGACAATGAAACATGAAACACATTATGAAATTTTAAATTGGATGGAAGTGCAAGTTGATAGGCCATTGTTCCCACTCTGGAAAGCACTTGAAATGGCCCACAATACAATGGTGCCAACTTGGTACTCTTTCCCAATTTTAATGAATTGTTTCTATATTTGACTTTAAGATAAACATGATCCCCTATATTGAATTTTGCATGTGTTCTTTTTTAAATCTGCAAAGCTCTTTAGTTTGTCCTGTGCACTTTTCAAATTATGTTTTTCTTTTTGAATGATTGTTTCCATTTCTTTTAGCATATATGGACCCAAATTAATTTTGTCAACCAAGTTGTCCCAACTAACATGTGTTCAACACTTCCTATCGCACATTACCTCAAAATCACTCATCTTTAAAGATGTCTGATAACCATTATTATATGAAAACTCAACCAGATGAAGGTACTCTTCCCACTTTGTGGGACAATACATCACATACATATCCAACATATCCTCTATGATTCAGTTAGTCCTTTCGGTCTGACCGTCAGTTTGAGGATGATAAGTGGTACTAAAATTCAACTGAGTATCTAAACCACTGAACAAATCCTTCCATAAATTCGAGGTAAATTTTGTTTCCCCGTATGAAGTTATAGTTTTGGGTAAACCATGCATCCTAAATATTTCCTTCATAAAATTCTTCGCAATGTTTATAACTTTATGAGTTGATTTCACTGGAATAAAGTGTGCAACTTTAGTAAGTTTGTCTACTTCTACCATAATAGAGTCATTTTGTTTCTTAGTTGTAGGCAATCCTGTAATAAAATCCATGCTTATTACTTCCCATTTCCACTCAAGAATGGGCATCGGTTGCAATAATCCAGTTGGGTGAAGGTTCTTAGCTTTAACTTGTTGGCACTCAAGGCACCTAGCAAGATATTCAACTACTTCAGTTTTCATTCTAGGCCATAAATATTATTTTTTCGAGGTTGTGATAGTCTTTTGGTAACCTAGGTGACTTGGATAAGATTTCTTATGTACTTCAATTAATGTTAAATTTTTCAAAGTTGTGATTGGAACATAAATTGTTTATTTATATTGCACTAAACCATCCTGATTACATCTAAATTTTGATTCTTACTCTGTTGATTTATTATTCTATAATTATTCTTGTAATTTCTTGTAAATTTCATCATTTTCTGTTGTTGAAATTATTCTCTCTTTTAAATCAATTTGCATATTACTACTAAAAATTGCATGCAATTTTCTATTGAGTGCATTTATTTTTTTGTTTTCTTTTCCTTTAATGTGTTTTATCTTAAAATCATACTCACTTAGGAAAGATAAGCATCTTGCATGTCTTGCATTCAAGTTTTGTTGATCGAAAAAAGTACTTAAGGCTAATATTATCTATTTTCAATAAAAATCTCCTACCTAGCAAGTAGTGTCGCCACATTTTTAAAGCATGCACAAAGCGGTTAATTCTAGATCATGTGTTGCATAGTTATTTTCATGAGGTTTCAATTTTCGTGATTTGTAAGAAATCACATGATCATCATGTAATAGCACTCCTCCTAACCCTTCTTTTGAGGCATCAATACAAACCACCAAATATTTATGTGGGTTTGTTATCTTCAAAATAAGTGTCGTGGTTAATAACTGTTTCAATTTTTCAAAACTTTCTTGACATTTTTTTGTCCATTTAAATCTGGTTCCTTTTTTCTGCAAAGAGGTTATTGGATATGTAAGTTTTGAAAACCCTTATATGAATCTACAACAATACCCTATGATGCACATGAAAGGTCGGACATCTGACACATCCTTTGACACCGGCTAGTCTAGGATGGCCTTGACCTTTTCGGATCAATTGAGATCCCTTCAACTGAAATTACATGTCCCAAATACTATACTTCATCCTAATAAAATTCACATTTATTGAACTTTGCATACAGTTGATGCTCCCTAAGAGTCTGCAAAACCATTTTCAAGTGTTCCTCATGTTCTTCTTTGGTTTTTGAATATATCAATATCTCATCTATGAACACAATTACAAAATTGTCTAGATATTTTCTCAACACACTTTTCATTAAACACGTAAATGTAGAAGGTATGTTTGTTAAACCAAAATGTGCCACTACAAATTCATAGTGTCCATATCTAGTTCAAAAAGCAGTTATGAATGTCCTCTTCTTTAATTCTAACTTGATGGTATCTTGAATGCAAATCTATCTTAGAGAAAATATTAGCTCCTTAGACTTGATCAAACAAGTCATCAATGCAGGGTAAAGGATATTTGTTTTTAATTGTCATCTTGTTAAGTTGTTTATAATCAATGCACAATCGGAAGGTTCCATCTTTCTTTTTAACAAACAAAATTGGTGCTCCCCACGAAGATACACTAGGTATGATATATTGCTTATCCATCAGCTCTTGAAGTTGCATCTTAAGTTTAGACACTAAGGGGATTTAGACACCGATGTAGATCCGGGTACTAAATATATGGTGAAATATATATCTTGTATTGGTGATAATCCTGGAATTTCTTCAAGGAATACATCTTGGACCTATCTTGGTATTGGATCCTCGATTAGCAAATTTTCATTCATCGCTTCAATACTTTCATATATGTGCACAACACAAATCTCACAGCCTTTCCTTGCATTTATTTTTAATTGTAAAGCAGAGATTTGTCTTACTGACACTCTCCGTGGTATTCCTTTTACTGTTTTTCTTTTGCCAAAATCATATAAACAATTAAAAATCTTGTCACAATAGTTTACAATAGCTAAATGTTTTTCCAGCTAATACATGCCTATGAGTAAATCATAGGATCCTAATGGTAAAATATTTATATCTCTCTTGGTTTCCATTCCATCCATATTAATTGTATAGTCTTTTATCATTTCAATAACTTTTCTTTTTATGCCTCTAGCTAATTGAACTAGCCAATATTTCTTATGTTTAACTTTTTCTAGTTTACAACTTTCTACCACTATAGGTGAAATATAATTTAGACTTGCACCAAGGTCTATTAATATAGATACATCATGTCAACTTTCCAAGGCAACATTGGTCTTGTGAATACTTCGAGTGATGTCATTTATTGTTGTTGCTTCTTGAACATTATGTACTGCCTTATTTATGTTTTTATTTAAAGGACAGTCTCGGTATAAATGAGGTTCTTTGCAACCCCAACACTGAAGAGGAAACTTAACTGTCTCCCTAACTGCCTTGTTCACCAAACCTATAGGTTTATTGTTGTTTTGAACTGATACACTTTGTTGTCCAATGAATATGTTTCTCCTAACTGGTGCACTGTGTGATTGTTGTCAAGGATGCTTAAATTGTTTCTTCCTAGGATCAAACTTGTCCTTGTTTTTATACTGTCGTGTTTTTGTATTTTCATACCTCTATTTAAATTGAGTAAAGCATAGTTTAGCATGCCTTATTACTTCATCCATTGTCTTTGGATTAAGAAATTAAATTTTGTCTTTATATGCTTGAGGCAAATAATTGATGAACCGTTGAACGTTTTCCTTCTCCTCTCTAAGGTAAGATACATATCTCATCAAATTCACAAATTTAGTGACAAAGTCCCCAATAGACATATGTACTATTTTAAGATCATGGAACCCATTAGCCTTTTCATCATAGTATTATTTCCTTAGATATTTTTGTTTAAAATATTTCTTGAATATTTTCCAATTCAACTCACTAGTCCTGATCTTATTAATTGTTTTTGTTTCCTACCACCAAATATCAACTTTTTTGTTTCGTTGATACACAACTAATCTATCCCTCAAGTTTCCTGGGTAATGGTAGATTCAGAAGTATTTACTCATGTTCAGTAGCCAAGCTTTTTCTCCTTCCTCAAACTCACCATCAAAACTAGGTGGTTTGATTTTCTTAAATTCCCCAAGTAATTCTTCCTCATGCCATTTCATTTTCTTAGTTTTGGGTGTAATTCGATGCAAAATGTTGTTGTATTGCATTTGCTTTGTAGGTTGTCTTGGTTTTCTTTGACCAAACCCACGTGCTTGTACACTCTTATGGTAACCATGATTTTGTTTGCAGTCTAAGTCTTTAGGTTTTGTTATCTCATGTCAATTCTTACACATGGTATCGTTTTGTATGCGGGACTATTACAAGCCCTTGCTATGTAAATGTTTAACACTCATGTTAACCAAATAACGGGGTTTGCATCACATAACCCTTTTACATAAGAGGGTAATTTATTTAGTCGTATATTCGATGGGTAATCCAACCCTAAGGTAAGGATTTATCCATCTACCATCCGAGATATTAGATTTATACATCATTGTTTTAATATTCGTTTAACACTCTGCTTCCTGTACAATGTTCCTCAAAACCCTTTGAGCAAAGTTTAATCCATGAGGACGTTGAAACATGTACTTGACTCAAAGCATATTCCCACTAGTGAATATGAAATTGACTTAGAGTCAACTTCATCGTGGGTTGAATATAAAGTTGGATAACATGCCTTCGTATACGAACTCATTGTTCATTATATAAGTATAAGATAGTTTTCTTATAGTTTTTAAATTTTGTTTATTCTTGGTGACTTTAAAGAACATATACGACATGGTGTTTAATACACATGTCTGTTGATTATTCTTATTCGTTTAATTAGTTTATTACCAGTGTCGATAGTAGTTTCACCTCGGTTCCAGTGATGGTCAAGGGTTTTGTTTGGTGTAATGATTATAGTATTTTTGTTGACTTGAGTCAAACAACATAGTCATTGGCTCTAGGGTTTCGAAACAAATACCCTAAAATATTTTAAGCTTCAAACTTTGATAAGTATCAGAAATAAACAAAAGCCCTTTTATTTTCTTGGAAATCTTGTTTCATTGTTTAAAATTCATATTATTTCTTTGTATAGACTTGTTACATAATATATTCATAGGAACACTTTTTCTCCTAAATTGTTATTCTTTTATTTCCAAGCTACTTCAAAATAGAAACCATTCTTTTGTTATCACAATGTATTTTTAGTCTATAGATAAATGCACCATTTAAATATTTTTATACTCGAGATTCTTTTATTTTTTTGTACAACATATCTTTGAAAAGAAACCATTGCCTAGAAAAATATAATGTATATACTTATGAATCTACTATACTTCTATTGTACATATCCATGGATTCTCATTATCTATATGTGATAATATTTTGGCATGAATAATATTCTACGGGTTATTCTATAATGACTTTTCTTCCTCTTTGCATTATTTATAAAAGATAGTTTCCTTAAAAAAGATAACATGCTACAGATGTATGAACACTTCTTGCTGCAACAAAACCAATAATAAAAAGAATATAGAAATTTTCTATATCTAGTTATACCAACATTGCAGTTTTTATAATCATCCTCTACTGTAACTATTTACCATTCATTAAAAATAAGTATAAAGCAAAGAAACATATCCGAGCCTACTTCAAAACTTGTTAAACAAAGTGAGTAGAGAACTCGTTCCTCCCAACCATAGACACGAACAACCAATATTACTTGTTCTTGTCACCACCAATTCTAAATCATTATTCCATAGGGATTGAACACTGTATAACCTTCTCCAGATATATCAGAGTTTGATTCTTTCTCAGAACTATCAAACTCAATTTCCTCACAAGTACTCAGCAGTGTCCTACCTCATAACATACTTGTATAAAATAGTTTGCCTAGGTATTTTTCAAGTTAGCCTCATCCCTAACCCCAAGGAATCTTCTTGGCCTAACTTTGTGCTATCTTGTTCCCTCACATCCCACACCTTTGGGAGTAGGGTTGCACTTGTCCCATGGACAATAATTACTCTGGTGGTTTTTATACCTTTCACTCACCCATGGAATAAGGATTTACTCTTTGTAATTGGATTCTCTAATCAGTTTGTTTCTTGTTAATTAAATACATTAAAAATAATATTTACAAAAACATTCATCATCATCAATGTTTATGATGATATAATTTCACATAATTATTTTCCAATACAACTTAAACTATAAAATTAAAATGTTTAAATGTTTGTAAATTGAGGGATATTACATATCATCCCAAAACCATATGCTTTCACCCACCTTACTCCTTGAGAAGTGCTCTATCAATGTTGTTTTTGCATTTATTTTTTATCTTTTTAAAACAATTAGATATTCTACTTCAATTCACATATTCTCTTGCCTTAACTAGAATACACGTGCCTTCTTTATGCTCCTAAAATCATGTTTTTACTTTGTTGTAAAGGTATTTCTTTCTCTATCATTTCTCAAATTCATTGTTCTACCTCCAACCTTCTAAGACCTAGACTGAAAGGGGAAACCCAAGAATTTTCCTATGAATTCATTAAAAATGTTTTCATCCTCACTTAGTTTGCAGTTTTTAGATGAAAATTTAAATCTCAAGACTCCAATATTAATTGAGGTAGTTTAGATATGAGCCAAGGATATGAGGTAGTTTGTGTAGATACTCCTTCCTTACTGCAAAGGGTTAGCATTATTCCCTATTTCTCTCATGTCTTATTCAAATATTGTACTACTAACCTTATTCACACCACTACTTGAATTCATTGGGTGCCAATTGAGATGACATGGTTTATCACTTATGCACTCATTGCATGGAGTGAATGCCTCCTAAATAAATTTGTCATCTCTCTTCATATATTGAATATGATATAATTGATATCCCTTTCCCCTATCAAATCTATGATCAGTTGATTGGTTTTCTAGAGTGGGAGTGAGAAGTGAAGCATCATTGGGGTTTTCAATACCATCTAGGGTTCATAGATAAAATGTTGTCATTGAATTTAGGCCACTATATTATTCATTATTGGGGGGGTGCATTGCTCCATTTTCATCATTGAGGACAAGATCACTAGGATTCGTCATTGATTTTCTCTAGAGAAAATATTCTTAGAGTTCCCATCGTGGTTGATACCATATTATTAAATCAATCAAGGGTTTGTTCCTCTCACCGTGCTTTCAATAGTTATGTCTAAGTGGGAAAAATTGAAACACACACTGGATTGTCAAAGGGTTTGTATGAGAATTCAAGCTTCTCCTCATCTGCCACCATCACCCAAACTCCCATTCTCCTCCTTCTGCCTTGGGACTTTATATATTTGTGTGTTTACACACATGCACATGTATATAAATATGTATATATACATATATGTATACATACATATATCTACACACACACACACACACACGTGTGTGTGCGTGTGTGTGTGTGTGTACATACATACATATATGTATGTATGCATATAGCCCAAGGGGTTAGCTCAATCATATGTTTCTAATGTTGTTAAGAATTTGGATAGTTTTGTACCAATAGGTGTGCATTTTAAATCCCCCTAGGTTAGGCACACTAGTCTACGTCAATAGGTTTACTATGGATACCATCCACAAATGTGGAGAACCATCCCTTAGGTTTCCCTATGAGGTTTTGCTTGGAAAAAAATATATTTGTAAGAAGAAAATGTTAGCTCAATCGGTTGTCACCAATATATGTGGAAGATCGAATATGCATACAGAATCTATCTAATGTGATACTACCCACGAGCTACCAATAGAGGTGTACAACGGTGTCCAACTATATGACTTCACTTATATTCCCTACATGTATGCTTCCCAATTGTAGGTTTACCCACTAAATGATGGATCTCTATGTTTAATGATTCTTGAATATGTCTCTAGAATTTAAAAAAAACTTGAAAAATTAGGCACGAGATGGCATAGGAAAGATCTCTAATACCACTTATAGTGTACTTGGTAAGTTGAAACAATAAATCATGAGAGATATATGAAGAAATATAAACTACAAAAAGTAAAATTTCAGTAACAAGAGTATTGAACTTGCATAATCTAAACTCTTATATTGATAATCTAGAAAGAGAGAAATGTTCAAGGACCTCTTCGAGGGGCCAACCTCCAAATGAGAAGATATCTAATACAATGAAGATACTTGACAAAACATTACATAGCCTTCTACCTCTATAAATATTTTCTTAAAAACAAAACCCTAACCACTAATACTCTCATCTTTAATGAGTATTAACCACCTAGTGGGCCTTATTTAATAAAGACAATCCTTTTACATTGAGTAACCACACATCAACTACCTAATGGTCCTTATTTAAATAATATGGATTCATACATTAATCGACTAATTCCTAAGTACCCCAAAGTAGGGAGGTTAGGATATGACCCTAACTTGTACTCTCCCATGAAACTAATATCAGGAACATATCATGCACTTAGTGAATAAAGAAAAAATATTTACTAAAATGGTAACATTTGTGTGCACAAAGTGATATGACATGATCACAAGACATGAAATGCATTAAAATAAATAACTATAAAGGAGAAGTGCTTGAGAATGAAAGTGTGTGTCTTATGTTTTCTCTTTTAATTCCTTTTAACCATAATCAAATTGAATATAAACAACAATGAATAGTAGGGAACAACTGAGAAGAAATAGGCAGAAAGATGAAAAATGATTAGGCAAACTACCTCAAGCAAGCAAGCCCAAAAATCAAGCAACCGTGCAAAAAGGTTTTAGCAATGATTTTAGTGTCACTTTTTGCAACAATCTTAGCTTCACTTTTCAAAATTGTTTTAGCCCCACTTTAGAACATGTAGATTATAGGCAATTTCTTGTGCTAGTAAAAGTCCTCCACTTCAGTGTTGATGGCCTTAATCATTCCATATCATAACCAATCTATTTTCTTGCATTCCATCCTTTGCAAAGTTAATTCCCAAAGTTGGATTGGGAAGTTTTGGTGGTACCCTTTTATCATGAAGATTAACTTCCCATGTTTCATTTGGACACCCATAGATACAGGTTATCTTTCTCCAAATCACATTGTTGGTAAAATTTGTCCACTTTAGTGTTGATGTCCTTAACCATTCCTTCTCTCTAGTTTCATGCTATCATGTTTTAGTGTCATTGTTTTCAATTCATTTTTAGTGCAAAGGAAAGTAAATTTATCAAACTATTACTTCCTATTACATTGTGTGTATGTATGTTGAGACTAGCTTATTTTTGTGCAACTTTATCAAGTAATGATTTTATCAAGCAATGCGATTTAGGGATAGTTATCTCCACTTTATATACATATCAAAGTTATTGGCAAGCACATCACTACAATATCATGATCTCATGTTTGATATTCATTCTTCATTTCCCATTTCTATGCATTTTCATTTTCAAAGTGTTGAGATAATGCACACTTTTCATTGATTGTTTGTTCCCAATTGGCATATCTATCTACAAGAATATTTATGTAAATATGTTTAACATAAATCCAACTCTAATAATACAAGTATGAATTTTCTTAACCCATTTCACTTTAACATCTTGATATTGCACAAAATGATGTGAACATTCTCTTAATGATTTCTTTTGGTGTGACAATCACTAGTTACAAAACCCATTAGCAATTTTTAGTGTCATTAACAGTTGGGTGATTTGGTGGAGTTCACTATGGATGCCTCTACCCCATTAGAAAATATTAGTGCACTCAAGTAGAAGATGTAAAAGTAACAATTTCAGTCATTCTTTTCTTTGGCTTATGAATTGTTGGTATCTTAGTTCCAAATACCGATTTATTTGATTTAGTGAAAATATATCAAATGCTTGATTTGGTCTCAAAAAATTTATGTTTTGTGTACTCAAACAAATTTCTCTTAAAATGTTGGTGACTGTATGAAATCAATGGTATGATCAATCAATCTAGATTCAAGAACTAGATTGAAAAGCACAACTTTCTCTAATTAGAATTGTGAATTTTCTCTTTTATTAACATAATTGGTTCTCTTTCATTCTTTGTACATATATTGAAATCAATCCAACCAATTATGGAATCCCAAATATAGCATGGTCATGCTAGATATACAAAACACGAATACAATAAAAAGTTCATTTATATCCAACATGGGGGGAACCATCACAGGGGGGAGAAATTTAATCAAAGATTTGAGCCATATGAAGTCCATGTCAAGTTTGTTAGCTTTACCGCAAGCTAGATTCATTGTAATGCTGACATTTGAAGTTTTGAAAATCTAATATATTGCATCCCTATTGGAATTCTATGGTCTATCAATTTTGTCCCCTATATTATGATTATATGATCTAGCGTTAATTTTATCCCTTGTTAGTTCATGGTAGTGCCCAACAAGATCTAAAGATGTGTTAGTCAATGATGTTGCATGTGTGTGAAAATGAAAATGTGGAGTACTATAGTCTTTAGAGTTCAAATGTCCGTCATTCTTGACATGTGGCTTGCTTGTTGATCCCTCTGAGCACTATATTAGAACTTATGTTTTTCTAACAAATTATTAGTATTGTTTTCCAATCAAGGATGCCTCAACACTATCATGTTTCATCTGTGTTGGATGAGTTTTGATGTATGTGAAATGAGATTGCTAAATGGGTTCCATGTGAATCTTAAATGAGTTCCATGTGAAATTTTCCCTTCAAAGGATTTTGTCAAAATTTTATCTTCAAAGGAATTTCAACTAGAATTGGTTGTGATTGGAAGTTTCGATAAATATTTATTGTTTGGAAATATTGCAAACTATTGCTTCCTTTGGAGATTCTTGTGAAGATTTTTTTGTAAACTAAGTCATTGAAAGATTAAAGAAATATATCTCTATATTTACTACAAGTTATTGTTTCATGCAAAATTTCCCTACAATTTATTAGTAAATTAACCAACTATAAGCCTAAAGAAAACACATGCATGAAAATAAGGAGTTGATTGAAGATTTCCCTCTATAGTATTGTTCACCTCGACTTCGTAATCATGTCCTATTGTTGCTACTCTCTATAGAGTCTTTTCATGCTTGTTTTATTATAGGACCATCCCCTGGACAAGAGTTAGATCAAGATTGTTCACCATCAAAATCGTTTCACACATTAGTGTGAAAATATGGAGAATCTGGGAGTGATTTCCAAGTTTGTAGCAAGACACCAAAGTGTGTTATGCATTGCACTTATTAATGCATATCCACATGAAGTTATGAATGGAGGTTCTAATACCGTAGATCCCATTGGAAACATCACTTAGCAAAGGTAGGACAACCTTCAACAATTCTAGCTCATACATAACCTACTAGGCTACTCCTTCACATTGCTCAATTCATAGACCACTTGTTCCAACTTCAACTTTACCTCCACATCCAACTCCATTTCCTTCTTCACATTAATGAATTTCAGCATTCCCCTTCACTCGTTTCGAGGGTATGTTAATTTGTAGAGGAATATTTCTCCGTTACTCCTAGATATGGATGACCAAATGATATTTGTAAAACAATAAAAATGGGAAGATTATGTTTTTACTAATCAATAAACAATTTGGGTGAAAATATTCAATCTTTTATTGGTGTGTATTTTGTATGTCTCTAACATCCATTTTTATTAACCTTTTATTTTTATTAAATGATCAATACCAATGAGTGTGAGTGGCCAAGTTCTTCTCCCAAATTATTTTATCAATATAAGTCAATGAGAATGTAAATTTTTTTTGAATTAGAGCATAGTTGAATAAAATTGAGTATAAGTTTAAATAGCAAAGATAGCAATATGTAGAGTTCAAAAATTGAGAAGCGCAAAGTGTTTGGTGAGAATGAGAGAATTACCTTCTTCAACATGATTTTTCTTCATATACTTCCTGAGGAGGTGGTTGCAAGCTTTTTTCTAAGTAATAGAGACAAGACTATTATCATTATTATTATTATTTTGTGACTGTCTAAATCAACAACTAGTCGGGCACGTACTCGTGGAGAAATATGGCTCTCAATTTTATCTACAGATATGACTAACCCACCCACTAAGAAAGATGATATTGTGGGGAAGTATGGTACCAGATATGGTGTAGGTAAAGGAAGTGTAATACCAGTAATGGCACCAAGAGGCTACCCAATCCTGATTTGAAGAGGCTCGCAGGTCAGTCTATAGAGGTCTGGAAGTCAAGATTCCTCAAATTTTGAATACGGCTATGACGAGGTCAATATTGCCAATCTCAGAATTTTCGTAACCCCAGCGATTAAATTTCTTTGACTACGCATGGACTCAGAGCATTCACATCGGCCTCCTATTTTGCATGCAGTCTGGATTTTTCTGTGGCCCTAAAGAAAATTCAAAGGTTCAAGGGAGCACTCGTAATTGTATGGTGGTTGTGGCAATCTTCTCCATGTAAGATATTTTTGTCATTATCACTTTGCATTAAATCATTCATTCGACTTTAATATATTACTATCTCTAAACATGTAATTCCTACCATGGAACAATCATGAAGTTAATGATGATATCCATGGAATTCAATATGCATCAAAAGGCACAAGCTAACTGATCTCTTGAAATCTCCTAATCCATTGAACTACTCATTGATATTTGTGTACATATGCTTTTGTTTTTTTATATACATCTTAATGAAAATTGGGTGCCTTGAAAAACAACGAACTGAAGAAACTACTCACCTTTAGGAAATAGTAGTGAAAATTTGTCTCATCCTTATACAACCTATAATCTTCTTGAAGCTCTACAACAAAGAAATCAATCTTACTATAAATGACCACGACTTGGTCCATTATTTCCATCCCCACCTTGCATTCTTCACCAGATTGATTGTCGACACTTCTACTATTACCATTGTTCCTTCACTTCCCTAACAATTTTGATTTATCTCCAATAGTTTGAGGCTCAACTACCATATCTTGGCCATTGTCAATATCTAGATCAAATGTCGTCGGTTCGTTCCAAATATTCCATGCAAGTATTATCATTATCAAAGACTCATCATCATTGTCATCTTCAATATATCCATGGCTCATTATCATAAATATCCCTTCTAGTGTTCTTAGAGTCCCCCACATGTTCCTAAAGGTGCCCTCCCTATCCCTACCCTTGCCCATGATTATCTTCTTCCTCATCTTGGCCACCTACTTCCTTGTGGTCTTAGGCTTCATATTTGACATCATAATCAAGCCACCAAGCATCAAGAGAGAGCATGATCCCATCACGAGGACCATGGAATCCAAGGCATTTCTCTTTGGGAGAGTGAACAAGAAATACATCGAAGGTCTCTCCTCGAGGTTTATGTTCTTAATCAGTGGGGTGTTGAACAATGTAAAATCCCTTCTAATATTTTTGTATTTTTCCTTAGTTTAGCAGTGTAGGTATTTCGTCAAACAGTTTGTAAACAAGTATTCTTTCAAACATTTTATATGTATTTTCTAGCCTCTATTGTGATTTACAATGAAATATCCATATTGAGACTTAAAGGCATTTATTGCATTAAATGTTTATGACTATTGATGTACATAGAATAAAGCCAACAAACAATACAGTACAATAAATGAGGAAATCCGGTGAATATTTGTGGAAGCTACCTTTAAAAAAAAAAAGATAAATATGGTTGTAGGTGTCACTATGATGCAACAACTCTCAGTTGAGGATAACATGCATTTATACGAAGGAAAATTGGTCTAGAAAAGTCTACGTAACAACCCATAAAATTCTGGACAGTCCTGTAGATGACAATCACTGTATTTGGCCACCCTAGCAGCAAAAAAATAGTCCCAACAACAAATGACAACAACCTGGTGTGTAATCAGTCCCCCAACAACAAAGTTAGACCCCCACAACAAGGATTTCGACCCCAACCAATGAACACGACCTCCATCAAAGGAAACTCGACCTCCAAGCAAAGAACTCGCCCAACAAGAGGATAACTTAACCCATGCTGCAAATAAACTCGACCCCTTTAGAATATGGCGCCTCCACACACAGATAACTTGGATAGAAAAGTGATAACTTGACCCAAATGGAAAGATACAACCCAACAACAACAAACTCAGTCTTCCTGCAAGTAAATGCATCCGCCAAGATGAAATATCGAGCCTACCACACAAGGAATGCAACTACAAAAACCTACTTGCCTTCCTCCAATAAAATTGACCCCTATGAATGAAAACTTAGTTTCCAAAGATGAAATACTCAACCACATTGAAACACAATGAAAATATATGAGTGATATTCTCTCTATGACCAACTAGGGTGGATGGTCTCACCACCAAAACCAGTCTTCTTCTCTAGGGTTTTTTGTCCCAAGAACCAAAGCCACAAGAACTCCTCAAATTTGTTTTTTAGAAAGTAACAATGCATAATTAGAGAGGGCTCCCTCATTCCTCTTTTAACTGCTCACTCACATTTTTATGACTCTTTTACCCTTTTAATAAAATAATAAGCTCAAAGTCACTTAAAACCTTTTTTCGCTTAATTTATTCAATGTCACTTTTAAAAAAGATTGTTTTTCACCCCGTTGACATTAAATAATTAATTAATTCCCTCTTTTCCTTCACTGACTATAGCCTATAGGAATCACTTAGGATATTATGTCAATCTCTTGGCGATCATTTGGAAAGGGACATTACAATCCTCCCTTCCCGAGATTGATTGTCCTCAAGCAACTGCAAGTTTAGATGCTGCACGATTTGGTCACCTTCCCACGTGGCATCCTCTGATGGAAAATATCGCCACCTGATGAGGTACTCTCGGATCACCCTGTTATGAAATTTCCTCTCCCAGACCTCCAGAACCTCCTCGGGAACCAACACTAACTATGCCTCCTCATTCAATGGGGGTAAATCTACCAAAGAAGTGACTTGTTGTCCTAATGCTTTCTTCAAGCACGAAACATGAAACACATTGTGGATCTTACTCCCTTTTGATAACTCAAGCTCATAAGCCACCACACCAACCCTCATAATCACCGTGTAAGGGCCACAAAATCCTATCTTAAGATTTTCTGCGCCACTTTTCTTTAGTGAATATTGTTTGTATGGCTATAATCTCGAAAATACCAAGTCCCCCATCTCAAAAGTGTGCTCGACCCTGTGCATATCTGCATCATAAATCTTATGTTGATTGCTAGCCTCAACTCGAGGGTGACTGGCTGTTGATATTTTGAATGATCAGTCTATGGTTGGGTGGAACGTTCATCCCAAGCAGCTGGTTGCACAACTGCTGTGAAAAGATAAGTGTTTTGTCTTGTTGTTGTGTTAAATTATGTGTTTAATTGTTGTGCATGAACTCTGTGTATTCGGAAGTGATTTATATGTTGTTGTGTGAATGATTAAGTTGCATTCATGTTAATTTGGTATGCTTTAGATGCACTTATTTTATGGTTATGGGAACTAGCTAAATCTATTTTAATTTCGTAGTTGTAAGCTACAAAAAATCGCTTAACGGTTCAATAATTAATTTAGTTAGAAAAAAATATGTTTTATGGTCATTATGCACCATAATGTCCCTCGATTGGGTTGGGGGATGTTACATTATGGTATCAGAGCTTCTAGTTCAAACATTGGGCTTCTATGGGCCAAGCTGGTTGTGAATTCATGAAATTCTTCGTTGCATATCTTGTCTCTGACGGGTTTGGGGAAGAATAAAAACAAAGATTTTAGAGATAAATCTCTAAATCCATGGGCAAAATATTAGTTTGAATGACTCCATATGGTTTAAAAAGGTTAATGGAGTAGAACAGTGAAGTTGTAGATCGAAATTTGACCTGGAATGGTCGAAATTTGAGTTTTAATGGTCTTTTGTAGAGTTACGGGAAGTTTGGAGAATCGACGACTCAGATCATGTTTGATCTTGTGATTGATGATCGAGATTCACCATGATAAATTTAAAAAATTCCTAAGGATATGACCATTTGAAAGGTTGACGTGATTAACGGCCAGGATTAAATCAGGGGTTGTGAAATGGAGCGGATCGATGATTTATATTCATTGGGGTTTGGTTGAAAATTTTCTAAGTGTGAGGTTCGACAATAGAATTCGCCGGCAGCCAATGGTCAGATCGACGAGTTTGGCGAACTGTTGGAAATTCACCAAGAGAAAATGTCGATGTCTGACGGTCAATGGACGAGTGTTGGCGGAGTTGGGAGAAGATTTGGCTTGCCCGGGAGACATCTTTGATCGTCGATGGTCGACGGTTGGCGTTGACCGAATCCTGCAAAGGAATTTCAATCGCTAAAAAAAGTCGTCGATGGTCGATGGGTTGGTGGTCGGAGGTCGGCCAAATTCGACGAAGTATTTCGAATTGGAAAAGAGAATTCATTGATGGTCGATGGGTCGATAGTCAGAGTTTGGTCGAATTCGACAGAGTATTTTGAATCGGGCAAGAGAAGTCGTCGATGATCGACATGTCGATGGTCGGGCGTCAATCGACTTGGAAAAATGTTTGGTTGTTCAAGAGAATCAGTTGATATATGATGGGGGAAAGAGGATGATGATGTGTCATGCCACGTCAGCATCCACACGCCATGCCATGTCACCCGAGTTGACACCTCATGATGAAGTCTCATGCCACATCAACATCCACGTGTCATGCAACGTCAGTAGTTTCCAAGTGGTCAATGGTCAGGCGTCAACCAAAGTTGTTGGGAGTTCCATTCACCAACGAAGGTCCCCGATGACTGACGACTAGGTCAGCCGAGTTGAAATTGTGTGTAAGTCGATCGTCGGAGAGTTGGGTTGATGACCGACAGTCAGGTAGACAGTTTGGGGAAGTATTGTGTGTGCCATAGGAGAAGGGCGGTCGCCAATGGTCGATAAAGAATAGATCAATGGACCAGATTTATTCTGACCTAGGATCGATGGTGTAGATTTCACATAGGCAAAATTGTTCCATAGTTTCAAAAAAAAAATCTAAGTCTCGAAAAATGAGTGAAAAGGGACAAAGTTGTAGATTCCAGATTGTTGTATTCTTTTATTGGAACACCAGATTGAAATTCTGAGAGTTATTATGAATTCCTTGTTGTCATTGTTATCTATGTCTCATAAAAAAATTTCTCCAGTTCCTGACATATTTTCTTCTACAGTTGACAGAAGTTGGCATTTCAATAAAATTGCACCAGTAGAGAAAATGCACAGAAAAGGGTGAAAATGGTTTTTTCAATAATCCATAACTTTCATCTTAGATAACATATTGGGGCATGAGTACATCCATTGGAAATATATTTCAGAGAGGAATTCATCTAGGAAATCATGGTGTGAATTGATGCAATGCGTCCTTCATAAATTGATGAGGAAATAACATGTATGCTAATTAATTAAATGTTTTATAATGCACATGTTATAACAATACTTCTTACATGCACATTTCTTGCAAAACTAGAGGTACATAAAGAAAATTTAGTTCTTTTATGAGGAATGTAGTTATGGAATATGCTCAAGGATCTTACAACCATGAGGAAGAGATCAGAGGTCTGCATGTCAGCATGGGGAATGTTGAGATAGAGTCAAATGGAAGAAGAGATAGGCAAAAGTCTGTCACTATGAGAAGCCTGCATAGGGAAGTGCAGAGCTACATAGATGATAATTAAAGTATTATGAAGGCTCGGGAAGAGATACTTCAGATCTTAAACATGTTGCATAAGCAAGTTAACAAAGATTATGCCACCAAGCAAGCAACTAGTGTTAGAAAAGTATCAACATCTAGATCCCATAGCAAAAGGAATGCTCATGGAAACGATAGGAAATCAAGAAGCATGAGAAAGCACCATCATTCTCTAAGGCAGTCCACTAGAAAAACTCATGCAAGTTCAGGGCCAGGGAGCAGCCCAAGTGTGTCTCTTGTTCGGAAGCAAAGAAGAAGGCATGAGGCAGACATCTTGCAAGGTGAACTCAGGAAAATAAATCCACCTACATTCAATGGTGAACACAGGAAAGGAGAAGAGGCAGAGGCATGGTTGTTGGAAATGAAGAAATATTTCCAGTTGCATGATTACCCATCCCGGTTAGAATCTAGAATTGCCACCTACCACTTGCAAGGAAAGATATCCATGTGGTAAGATCAATTTAAGATATCCAACAACTTCGATGAGAAAAGGATCTCATGGAGGTATTTTAAAGGATATTTCCAAGAGAAATATATTTATGAGCATTATTATGAGAGAAAGATGAAAGAGTTCTTTGAACTCAAGTTGGGAACCATGACAATGGAGGAATATGAGAAGTGGTTCCTTGAATTGTTGAAGTATGTTGACTTCATAAAAGATGAGAAGGTTAAAACCCAAAGGTTTTTAAGTGGGTTACCCTCCTTCTACATTGACAAGATTCAATATGATAATCCCAAGAATTTAGAGGAAACCATATGGAGAGAAAGACACCTTAATGAGCAAAGCAAAGGAAGGCCAATTTTCCAAAAGGATTGGAATGACAAGATGAAAGGGAAAAATGATCAAAGGAAAAAAGGTTTTAAGCCACCCTTTTTCAGAAATAATTCCCAAGCAAATCAGCAAGGCCATGTAGCCCAAAATGAACAAAAGAATGCAGATTCATTTGGAAAAAGACCAAGGCAACATCCTATTCAATGTTGGGGATGTGAGGGAAATCACTTATATAGGGACTCTCCTCACAAAGGAGAAAGAATGAGGATTTTCCACAGCATTCAGAAGGTTGAAACAATGAAAGACATGGGAGGAAGCATGACAAGGATTTATGCATCCTTGGACAACAAGCAAGCAAAGTATCAATCCCCCATTATTGAAGTGGAAGGTAATATTGATAACCATCCCATAGCAATTTTGATTGATTCTGGAGCTAGCCATAGTTACATAAATGCTAACATTGTTGAAATATTTCACTTGCAAAGAAGTAAGCATAAGAAATCTTGGTTAGTTCAGTTAGCCACGGGGGCTAAGGGAAAGATCAATTAGTTGGCTAAAGATTGTCAAATAGACATGAATGAACTCAACACGAAGGTAGATGTAAACATCATACCATTGGGTTCATATGATTGTCTAATTGGTCTGGATTGGTTGGAAAAACATCATGTTGTCATAGACTGTTACAACAAGACAATTACATGTCTTGATGAGGAAGGGAAGCAAGGAAAGATTTAAGACATTCCAAGATTTGTAGTTATTAGAGAGATTTCAAAGCAGTTGAAGAAGAGATTTAGGAAGGGATGTCATTTGTTTGCAGCCCATATGGAGGAGGCAGCCAAAGATAAAGTGGCAAACATTGAAGACCATCCGGTCTTGAGAGATTTTGAAGATGTTTTTAGAGAAATTCCAAGGTTTCCACCAAAGAGAGACATTGATTTCTCTATTTATTTGGTGCCAGGAGTTGCCCCAATGTCTAAGACACTTTACAGAATCGGCACACAAGAGATAAAAGAGTTGCAAATGCATCTTGAAGAACTTGTGAAGAAGGGGTATATACGCCCAAGTGTGTCGCCTTGAGGAGCCCCAGTTCATTTTGTGAAGAAGAAGGATGGAACCTTAAGGTTGTGTATTGATTTAAAGCAGCTTAATAAGGTTACCATAAAGAACAAGTATCATTTACCAAGAATTGATAATTTGTTTGACCAACTGAAAGGTGCAAGAATCTTTTCGAAGATTGACTTGAGATCAAGCTATCATCAAGTAAAGATAAAGGAAGAAGACATCAGCAAGGTAGCATTTAGAACAATATATGGGCATTATGAATTCATGGTAGTGTCATTTTGACTATCAAATGCCCCAGTAATCTTTATGTGTTTGATGAATGGGGTAATCAGGGAGTACTTGGACAAGTTTGTAATTGTGTTCCTAGATGATATCCTTGTCTACTCTAAATCAGAAGAGGAACATGAGAAACATTTAAGAATGGTGTTGCAAGTTTTAAGAGAGCATAGATTGTATGCTAAGCTAAGTAAGTGCCTCTTTTATCAAAAGAAGATTCACTACTTGGGGCATATAATATCAACAACGGGGATAGAAGTTGATATTGAGAAGATAGAGGCCATTAGAGGATACCTAGCACCAAATAATGTGAGAGAGTTCAGATCATTCATGGGTCTTTCCAGTTATTATCGAAGATTCATAAAAGGGTTCTCAAAGATTGCAAGTTAAATCACTTCATTGCAAAAGAAGGGAGTGAAATTTGAATGGAATTCCAAGTGAGAAGATATTTTTCAATAGTTGAAGGAAATTTTGACAAATGCACCAATCATGCATATTGCAGATCCAAATGAAAATTTTGTTATGTGCACCAATGCATACAAGGAAGGACTCGTTGGAGTTCTCAGTCAAAGGGATCATGCGGTATGCTATGAGTCCAGAAAATTAAAAGAGCATGAGAGGAATTATGCTACACATGACTTGGAGTTAGCAGTGATTGTACATGCATTGAAAATGTGGATACATGACCCTATGGGTAAGAAATTCGAGCTAAGGACATACCATTGTGGTATGAAGCATGTGTTTAGATAGCCAACACTAAATTCCAGGCAAACTAGATGGATGGAATTTTTGAGTAAATATGACTTCGAAATTAAGCACATAAAAGGAAAGGAAAATCAAGTGGTTGATGCACTCAATAGGAGAGCTCATGAAGTGTTTATTGCAGCCATCAGCATGTACAGGACATATCTGAAAGACAAAATTATTGCAACAACAAATTCAGATCAGCACTATGTGAAAATAAAAGAAGCATTACAACAAGGTAATCTTCAGCAGAAATTTAATTATTATGAATTGAAAGAGGATGGAATTCTCATGTACAATGGAAAAGTATATGTACCCAATTCCAGTGAGCTGAAAAATGCAGTGTTGAAGGAGATGCATAATGTGCCATATGTTGGGCACCCAGGATATCAGAAAACAATTGCAGTATTAAGAAGCCAATATTTTTGGCCAGGAATGAAGAAATAAGTGGCTAATTACATAGCCATATGTCTAGAATGCCAAAAAGTAAAGACAGAACATAGACACCCAATAGGTTTTCTACAACCATTTCTCATTCTGGAATGGAAGTGAGAAGTTTTCATGGTTGATTTTATTACTAAGCTACCCAAACCAGTGAAGCAACATGATTCCATCATGGTGGTAGTGGAAAAATTGACTAAGGGAACACATTTTATTCTAGTAAAGACTACACACAAGGCAGCAAATAATGCAGATATCTACATGAAAGAAGTTGTTAGGCTACATGGGGTACCTAAAGCAATATTTTCATACAAAGATCCAAAGTTCACATCTAATTTTTGGAAAGGTTTGTTCAAGGGATTTGGAACAAATTTAAATCTTAGTACAACATATCATTGAGAGTCAGATGGGCGAACAGAAAGGACTAACGGGATAATTGACGACATGCTTAGAATGTATGTGATGTATCAACAATCAAAGTGGGAAGATTATATTCATTTAGTTGAATTTTCCTACAATAATGGGTATCAGGTCTCATTGAAGATGAGTATGTTTGAAGCATTGTATGGTAGAAAATGTAACATGCCAGTGAGTTGGGATAATCCAACAGACAGAGCGGTTGTTGGGCCATAATTGTTAAAGGAAATGGAAAATCAAAAGGAAAAAATAAAGCAGAATTTAAAGGCTTCCTAGGATAGGCAGAAAAGTTATGCAGAAAAGAACAGAGTGTTTAGAGATTTTAAAGTGGGAGAACATGTGTTTTTGAAAGTGAAGGAAAAGAAAAGTTCGCTAAGATTAGGAAGCTGCCCGAAGTTGGCAGCAAGATATTGTGGGCCTTTTGAAATATTAGAAAAGATACGGTCAGTTGCATACATGTTATCTTTTCATGTATCCATGAGAGTGCATAATGTATTTCATGTATCATTATTAAAGAAATATGTGTCTTATCCTAACCACATAATTGATTGGAATGTGATCCAGGTGGAGCTCGAAGGGGATTTCTAGGTGGAACCAATACACATCCTGGAACGGAAAGTCAAAGTGCCCAGGAACAAATCCATAGGGATGGTAAATGTTCAATGGACCTGCTACGATCCTAAAGATGCTACATGGGAGCATGAAGAAAACATGTGGGCAGAATACCCGCAAATTTTTGACAGTTTTGAAGAAAACATAATGCAAGACTCAATTTTGAGCAACTAACATTATGGAAACACATCTCTGAGTCCTAGCCAATTGCATTGGGGACCTTGATAAGAGAATGGTTCATTCCTTGGGTTAGCCTTGATAAACAGATAGTACATCCCTTGGTTTATCCCTGATAAACAAATGGCAGATCTGATCCGGATTATTTTCGACACGAAATGAGAGCAGAGATATAATAAAGCAATGTACAGAGATATCTCTGATATCCAATAATATAATAGAAATGTATCAGAGATGCAACCATAAACACAGAGACACGGTAATAGCCAATTTTTTTATTAATGAGCGAAAATGTACAAAGACTGTAAAAATACAGAGTGAAAGACTCTCTAGAATGGTGGCAGCTTATCTCTGAGAAGAGATGTGTCCGCTACTCGCATTCAGAAGAAGATGATATTACAATGAGGCTCCAAAGGTCTTTTTATCATAAAGGAAATCCAAAACCCTAATCCCGGAAGATGAAAAGCCAACAATTTTGTGGACCTCGTTTTGGGTAGTTTGGTGTATCAACTTCCTGGGGGCGTAACTTTGGCATACGGTCTCTGTTTGGGGTGCACGGTAGTTCGGTCGAAAGGTATCGTCTAGGAGATTCATTTAGGGGGGCTAAATTAGAGACTTTGGCTAACATTGAGAAGCTCGATCCCAAAAAACCTCCATTTAGGCCCTCAAAATGGCCCCGGAAGTTAAAAACTGCTAAAAATAGTAAATTACCAAAATTGCCAGAAAACTGTTTTGAACCGGTTGGAAAAGGTGGGTGGTCACCAGTATCCACCTAGATCAATCCTTCATCCTTAGGAAGCAATGGTCTCCATTGCATTGAGTGCTTGGGGGAGAGGAAAAAATGTTTGTTGAATCTGCATCTTTATGAGTTGTTTGTCTTGTTGGAGAAGTTGTGTTGCTTAGCTTGTTGAAGGTTGTCATGAACATGTGGCTGGAAGGGTTGGACCTTTTTAACTAGTATGGCTACATGAGATGCATGTGTGTAGAAGGAATTTTTACACTTTGTTGCAATCTTGTCGAGCTGCTTTTGTTGGATAGAAGGTGCTTGGGCTGAGGTTGTAGTGGTTGCAGTATCTTTCTGCTCACCTTTTGAATAGATTGTGAAGAAGCTGAATTTTGTAATATGAGATACTACCTTGCGGCACTGTTTAGGTGGAACAGTAGTCAGAACTACCTCTGGTATTCTGTAAAGATGACCCCCCAGAGAAACAATGACACTGCGGGGTTGAGACTCATAAACAACATGGTGCTTCCACATATATGGTTGGCGCAAGAGAACATCACAGACATCTAGTGGGGAAACATCACATAATACCTCATCCTTGAAGGGTTGGATGTCGTATGGAAATCAACACTATTGGCTGACACGGAGATCTTGTCCCTAGTGAAGCCACTCGATGTTGGGTGGTTGTGGGTGTGGTGTTGTCGACAATCCCAATTGTTTGATGACCTATGTTGAGATGAGGTTCTTCTGGCTTCCACTATCAACAATAAAATGCAGCGGGGTCCCCTTCACCCACATCTGTGAATGAAAAAGGTGCTCCCCCTCTTTAGGATCTATTGGTTCTTCTGGTTGAATTGTTGTGGTCGTGACAATAGCAGTGGGGTCTACATCAATGATTTGTCTTTTACCAATATTTTCATAATCATATTCTGAATCAGGGTTCGACTCGTTGTCTTTGATATTGGCCACCAATGATTGTTTTGAGCGACATTCCTCGGTGTTGTGCCAAGGGATTTTGTGGAAATCGCACCATTTTCCGATGTCCTTCTTTGTCTTCCCGTGACCCTTCTTTTCTTGTGGCTTGGACTGGTTTTTGGGAGACTGTTTGTTAGGGACATCTTTATTATACTTTGGTTGTTGTAGATTTGCAGACCCAAACTCCTGTTTGTTCTAGTGCTTAAATTTCTGCTTGATTTTAACAGCATATCGATAAGTAGCACCGAGTGATGAGATGTCCAGAAAATCCATTTCATTTTGGATGTATCTGTGTAGAGCCCCACGGTATTTCAGAACCAAATATCATTTGGAGTCTTTGATACCCAACTTGGTGCGCAAGGTATGGAAGGTATTGGTGAACTCCAGAACTACTTGGCCCCTCTCTTGTCGCAGTGTGGTCCATCTCATGTACTGGTCCTCATAGTTTCCAACAGGGTAATATTGTTCCTTTACCGCATCCACAAAAAAATCCCATGTGGGGTCGACCCCATATATTCTAGACTCCTCTATGGAACTTTTCTCCCAATAATTTTCCCACCAATGTTTGACATTGGGGAGAGCTTTAAGGAGTGTGAAGGTGATCTTTTCCCTGTCGAAAAAATTATGAACAGAGAAATAACCTTCTAACAGATTTAACCATTTGTCTAGGGCATCCGCATCTATATGACCTTCAAATACAGGAATATCAAAACTAACATGTACCTTGAAAGGAGAGGTGCTTCCAAAGTGGTTGTTTGATGAATATGTGCATGTTTCTGTCGACAAGAATTGAAGGATGTGGAAACAATTCTCCATCATTTCGTCCCTTTGTCGCGTGAGAGCTTGCTCAAGCAACATATTGATAGAATCGTTTGCTCCGTCATTTTTATTTTCTTCTACCATGGAGGGTTTCTTGGGTGTGCGAGAGCGATTGTCTTCAAGAGAGAAAATCTTGAGACCCAACTTTCTATACTCGGACCTCGTCGGGGACATGCACTGAAAAAAACAATCAAGAGCAGCCTACTTTGATACCACTGATCCGGATTATTTTCGACACGAAATGAGAGTGGAGATATAATAAATAAATGTACAGAGATATCTTGGATATCCAATAATATAACAGAAATGTATCAGATATGCAACCATAAACACAGAGATACAGTAATACACAATTTTCTATTAATGAGCGAAAATGTACAAAGACTGTAAAAATACAGAGTGAAAGACTTGTTAGAATGGTGGTAGCTTATCTCTGAGAAGAGATGTGTCCGCTACTCGCATTCGCAAGAAGATGATATTACAATGAGGCTCCAAAGGCCTTTTTATCATAAAGTAAATCCAAAACCCTAACCCCAAAAGATGAAAAGCCAACAGTTTTGCCGACCCCGTTTTGGGTAGTTTTGTGTATCAACTTTCCGGGGGCGTAACTTTGGCATACTATCTTCGTTTGGGGCGCACGATAGCTCATTGGAAAGATATCATCGAGGTGATTCATTTAGGGGGCTCAATCAGGGCCTTTGGCTATCATTGATATTCTCGATCCCAAAAAACCTTCATTTAGGCCCTCAAAATGGTCGGGGAAGTTAAAAACTGCTAAAAATAGTAAATTACCAAAATTGCTAGAAAATTGTTTTGAACCAGTTGGAAAAGGCCACCGATATCTAATTGAATCAAAATCTCTTGGGTTATCCCTAATAAAAAATTGGTTCATTCCTTGGGTTGGCGAGTTGAAAGGAACATGAGATTTTGGTTGGAGTTGTTGCTCGAGTTGTTAAATTGCATAATTTTATTTCTAAGTATTGTGACATAAATTTTCATACATATGTATCTGTGTGTGTGTCTATGTGTCAGCATAGAGTGCACAGAGGATGGAGAAAAATTGTAGGGGAGGGGGAATGTAACATCCCCACTATAATCCCTAGTTTAATTAATGCTTATGTAGATATAATGTGTGTCTACTACCAAAGTGATGTAATATGCAAATTTTATTTCAATGTTTTAATAATAAAATGTGATGCCAATTGTTAAGGGGACATGGACAAGAGATGGGGGATGAATTAATCCACAAGCGGGGGGATTGTCTAGTATAATATCCAAGAGGGATCCAAGGGGGGAATTACCCATGTATATTAATTCAACCCATTTTCCCTAAATTTTCTAATTGTATATGAACCTTCCCACTTCTGATTGAGTGTTCCCAAAGCCAATCATTGAATACATGTAAGAGGGTGGGTGTGAGTGGTCACATCCCAAAGTTATTGGGCACATGGGGGTTGAGTACAATCATCTTGGGGAAGAGTGTGAGTCAAGAAATGAAAGACAAAGGGAGTAAATTTGTATGGGTTGGGACAAGAAGTTTTTAGACATTCAATGTGGTGCATGAGAAGCAAGGAGAGAGCAAGAAAAAGAGATTGAATTTGATGCATCCATGGAGGGTGAATTCTAGAGCAAGTTGGAGTGTAATTGGAGCGAATTAGAGTTGGAAAAATGAATATTCGAGTTGTCAGTCCTGAAGAGTGAACTCATGTGTGAGTTTCACTAAAACAACAAGTGTTTGATTTTGGTTTGTTGATAGTTTTCCTAGCAACAGTTTCCCTTGAGTTCCCAATTGAGAGATTCCTAGCTACCTATGCCAGAGAGACCCTGATAAAATAATGGCACATTCCTTGGGTTAATCCTAATAAACAAATGGTACATCTCTTGGTTATCCATGATAAACGAATGTTTCATTCCTTGGGTTGGACAGGTCAAGAAGAAGAGAGCTGGTGGAAAATCGAGATAGTTGTAGGAGAATATCAGTTGGGTTGAGAGTTTTATGAGCTATGAGTGGATTGTGAGACACCACCCTCTTTTTGGATTGCTAGCCTCAGCTTGAGGGTGACTGGCTGTTGATATTTGGAACGATCAATCTATGTTTGGGTGGAACGCTCGTCCCAAGCAGTTGGTTGCACAACTGTTGTGAAAAGATAAGTGTTTTATCTTGTTGTTGTGTTAAATTATGTGTTTAATTATTGTGCATGAACTATGTGTATTTGGAAGTGATTTATATGTTGTTGCTTGAATTATTAAGTTGCATTCATGTTAATTTGGTATGCTTTAGATGCATCTACTTTATGGTTATGTGCAGTATCTAAATCTATTTTAATTTTGTAGTTGTAAGCTACATGAAATTGACTAACAATAAAAGAATTAATTTAGTTAGCATAAATTTTGTTTTTATGTTTATTCTACACCATAATGTCCCTCAATTGGGCTAGGGTACATTACATGCTCCAAGATGGGTAATGGTTGTAACAACCCCGCGGGATGAGTTTTCTCTGACTTGTTTTGCTAACAAATCATACACTCCTTTGCATGCTTCAATTCATCATCTTTGAGGCCTTTCCAAGTGAACCTCTCCTTGATCTTCCTGTAAGTTTTAAAGTATCCAGGATGGCCTACTGGAGGTGCATCATGCATATCCCTCATAATCTTCTCCTTCAATGTAGACTCTGGGACGAAGTATATGCAATCCTTGTAGTATATGATGCCATCCACCACTTTGTACCTGTCATCCTGTATGTTGTGATCCATCAACTTGCAAAAAAAAATATTCTTGGAATACTCTACCAAGAGGTGAGATTTCCAATCAACTCAAATATCTACAAGTGAACATATCTCAGGTTTCTTGAAGAGAGCATCAACAACCGCATTTTTCTTCCCTTTCACATACTCAATGTCAAAGTCGTATGCCTGCAATTTGTTGACCCACTTTTGTTGCCACTCTTTTAAGTCCTTCTACCCCATGAAGTGTCTCAAACGGTTTTGGTCAGTCTTAACCACATATTTTCCACCCACCAAGTACTCTCTGAATTTCACCAAGGCATGCATTACGACGAGCATTTCCTTGTCGTAGATGGAATAGATTCTCTCTGACTCTATGATTTTCATGCTCTCATATGCTATCGGATGTGTGTTTTCATCATAACTACTCTTATGTCCTCACCTGATGCATCACACTCAAGCACAAAGGGCTTAGTGAAATCAGGAAGTGCTAAAAATGGGCAAGTGTTCATCACTTCCTTCATCTTGTCAAATGTCCACCTAAATTCTCCTTTCTTCATGAGATCTGTGAGTGGTGCATCCAACTGTAAGAATCCTTTCACAAACCACTAGTACTAGCTACATATCCCAAAGACTCCACACAAATGTGTAAGGTTTTTGGGCGGTGGCCAATCTAATATGTCATGGATCTTCTCCCTATGTACCTGTACACCCTGGGCATTGACCACATGACCCAAGTGTAGGATATATATCATTACAAACTCACACTTTAACTCCTTGGCATACAATGATTGTTCATCCATGATGCTCAGAATCTCATCCAGATGTTCCAAGTGTTCTTCCCATGTCTTGCTATATATCAGAAGATCATCAAAGAATACCAACAAGAACTTCCTCAGGTGCATGTTGAAGATGTGGTTCATACATGAATGAAATGTAGTTGGTGCGTTGGTCCCCAAATTCCATGACCAGAAACTCATAATTCCCATAATGGTATCTAAAGGTCATTTTTGGGATATCCTGCTCTCTAACTATGATCTGATGATATCTCGATTGAAGATCAATATTCAAAATATGCACTGCTCCATGCAACTCATCCATAAGCTCATTGATCTTGGGGATAGGGTACATGTTCTTGATCGTCTTCTTATTCAAGGCTCTATAATCAATGCACATCCACATTGTTCCATTCTTCTTCTTCACCAACACTATATAAGAAGGGAACGGACTAGAACTAGGTCTGATGTATCCCATATCCAACAATTCCTTAATAGCCTTTTCAATTTCATCCTTGAATTTCTTTGGATGTTTGTAGGGAGTAGTGATCATGGGTTTTACTCCCTCCTCTAACTCAATGGTGTGCTCAAATCCCCTATCAGGCGGTCTCTCGGGGGGTATATATCCAAAAACCTTGTCATGCTTACTCAACAACACCTGAATATTTGCATGATGATGTTATTGGCCCTCTGCATTTTCCTAAGTTGTAATCAAGCACTCGGTTGCACATACTACATCTCAGTATCTGAAGATGGCCTCCATAATTTTGGTTGACACAATCTTAGGGCCACCATTTCACATGCCCATTAGAACAACCTTCATGTCATTTGCAATATTGAATGTCATTTCCTTTACCTGGTAATTCATTGTAATTTCCCCTAAGGAATGAAGCCACAAACACCCAAGACTATATTGGTGTCCGCCAGATCAACCACATAAAAATTGTCGGTCAAGGTATAATTTCCAAAATTCACGGCCAACCTTTGAATCTTCTTCTTCCATGTCATATTAAATCCATCTACCACTACCACATTGAACCCCTCGAAGTCCTTTGTAGCCATGAAACTCCTGGCCACGAATGTTGCATCGATGAAGTTGTGTTTCGCTCCACCATCAATCAAATTTGTGACACTTTGTCCCCGTAGTACCCATCTCACTATAAAAGTGCAGTATCTAGGGGTTCCAAATAGATTGGTGATAGTCACTCCCTTAGCCTCCTCGCGAGGTTTCTCATCACTCGAGCCTCCTTGCTCGTTACCATGCTCTTGTGCAACTTCCTCCTCTTCCTCGTCAATGTCTGAGTGCACCTCTATATAGTGTACCTTTCCCTTCCCCATGCACCTGTTTCCCGACTCCCAAGGCTCTTTGCAACTGAAGCAAATATTCTTTCTTCCCAACTCATTACGAGTTCCATCATATAAATTCTCCTTTTTGGTCCACTCATTCTGAAAAGGTTTCTTATCTTCTTCTTTTTCTGGGGAATTAAAGGCTTGGATAATTTTTTTGTCTTCGGGATCGCATCCTCCATGTCTCGTGTCCTGATAATGGCATTCTGCAGAGTCTCAAGTTTGAAGGCTTTTACCCAACCACATAGTGGCTCAGATAAAACTTCAGTGAACAACATAACTAGCCTCTGGTAATGGTGGGATATTGATAATGGCCATTTGGTAACTTGCATGAAGCTTTAAGTGCATAAAATTAGTAAAATTTTCATGAATATAAAACTGCTAGCGTTGAAACACCTCCTCTCTTTTAATTATCAAAAATGTGATTTAGATTCACTACTTAATAAGTGTGTAACTCTTTCGGCCTACATGTGGCTCCTCCTCCAAGAACCTTTTTTTCTGCTTTTACTATCTTAGGATTGTACTGCATTTTCATTAAACTGTTTTGATGGAGCTTGAGAGTTTTTTTGTGACCAACCAAGTTTTTCAAAACATAGATTTGGTTTATTGTAGTGGTCACGTATTGGGGTAACTTTATTTTACAGTTGGTAGTTTGAATCACAACCAGCTCATGGTTGGAATCTCTTGGTCCATCATTCCCCCCATTGTTCTTGTAGAAACAAAACATAACCAAATAGTAGTTAATTTGGTTTTGGGAAGGGAACTGAATTATGGTCGCAACATTGTATAGCATGAGGTGCGAGGTTACGGTGCAGGACTCATGGATGATGATTGATCATGCAATGATGGTGAGCATGTCGGGTCTCGACAAAATGTAAAATATAGCACTTTATACTTTGTATTACTTGAGTCATAAGGAGATGTAAAAAAAACTAATGCAATTGACAATTAAATTAGTTCTACTCATTGAACCCCAATATGCACTAGTACTATGAATGGAAACATCATGTTATGGAGAAGTGTGCAAGGAGATGGCTCTGGAGAAAAATTCAAGCTAGGGTTTAACAGTCGTGGTCTTTGCAGTGGCCATCATAGTTACCAAAGGGGGAGGGAATGGAACCCCCTCCTACAAGCAGATAGTGGTGGACAGAGGGAAAGGCCCACAAAGCAGTGGTTTCAAAGAACCTCTGACAGGAACCTCAGGATCAGGATTGGAAAAGAATCAAGAGGGAAACCAAGAAAAAAGTGATCACGTGGGGGAAGAATCCAGAGAATCCCCGAACGGTCCACTAGCAGTGACGAACCCCAGTGGGGTAGATGGGTGCAACCAGTGTAAACCTAAAACAACACTGATACCCAAGGTTATACTGGAAGACCCCCAAACACAAATCTTTTAGGATCAGATGAAGATGCATGCACTGATCTGCAAGTTCATGGACCTGTGGCCCATAGAAAAAACATTGTGCAACTGGATAAAATACCATTGGAAGCCAAGTGGAGAAGTGGAACTCCACCTGGGCTCGAAAGGATTCTTCATAGCAGTCTTTATGAACCTGGAGGACAGGGATAAAGTGTTTGAGAGGGGGCCATATTTCCATGCCTCAACGGGTTTGTACATTCATCCATGGAAGGAAAAATTCTCCCCAAAGAAAGAACCCTGTAAAAATGTCCCAGTCTGGCTAAGGCTTTACTCCTTACTGCTAGACTATTGGTTGTCGTCCACCTTTGAATCCATAGGGAACAAGCTCGGAAAATATGTCAAGACATCGAAAGCTACTCTAAAAGGCAAATGTACATCCTACGCAAGGATCTGCATAGAGATGGATGTTTCGGGGGCGCCCCCAGAAGCCATAAGCCTAGAGTTTAGGGATGAAGAATGGATACAAAGCATAGACTATGAGTAGATCTCGTTTCGATGCAAAAGATGTCATGAACATGGCCACCTACTAAGATAAATCCCTCTCAAGAAAAAACAAGAAGCGGAAAACACCAAGCTACAGCAGGATGAGGATGATTCTATGAAGCCAAATCACAAAAGAAGAGGAAACAAAAGACAAGGCAAGGCCCCAACAGGAAGCAACCCGGAAGCGAGGATTAGAACAGAAGGAAGAGGCAGGCCCAACCAAGGGGAAGAAGGAGGAAAGGAAAAGATGAAAACTAAGGAAGTGAGTCAACAAGCAACTCATGAGAACATAGAAATTCCAAGCAACAAGGGAGAACAGGGAGGTAGCGCAAGTCCTATGCAAGGGGGAAACGAAGATGCCAAGACCCCAATGAAGGAAGTAAATGGAGATTCGGAGATGACACCAAGCAAGGTAGGAACAGAAGACCCAGATCTCAAAGATATTGTGGAAAGGGAAGGAATAGATCTATCGAACATACTGGAGCAATGGAAAAGGCAGGGAGTAAACAATGTGTCAGCGGAGCAACTAGATCGCATTCAATATCTCTTCCTCCTAAGGGTGGAAGAAAAATCCAAAGGGATCAAGCACATGAATGGTGAGATAGGACACTTGGGAATCAAAATAGGTGATGGACAACCACAACACTCACCCAAGCAGGCACGGAGGAAGAAAGGAAAAAAATCAAATAGTGTAGCCCTACAAGAACTAGGAGCCATGTTGATAAACTCAGGTAAGATTAAAAAAATCTTTCCCAACTCCCCGCTGCATGTTTAAATGGATATTATAACGGGGAATATAAGAGGCCTAAGCAGCCCAAGAAAGAAACGAATCCTTAAAAATAAACTGAGTAAGCAACAACCTGACCTATGTTTCATTCAAGAGACAAAATGCACTTTAGACAGAATGGAAACAATCAATAAAAAACACTGGAGTAAGTACAAGATGTTGGTTGTCTAAATACAATAGATGGTGGGAGGTATCCTCACCTTATGGAACCCACAATTGGTGAACCTACTTGCAACAAAATCCATGAGACACACACTTTCTATCAACATGCAAATTATAGGGAACATGACGAAAATTCTATGCACTAATGTGTATGGCCCCCAGGTGATGGAGGAAAAAATGATATTTCTCCTAGACCTAGAGAATCTAAAGTATCGTACCCAAAACCTCCATTGGATCCTGCTAGGGGATTTCAACATCATCACTACACTCGCTGAGAAAAAAGGGGGCACCAGGAGACTGGATAGAGATGCGGAAGAATTCTCAGCTTTCATTGACACAATGGAGCTTGTGGACATCAGGACCAACAATGGTCAGTTCACCTGGAACAACAAATGACTAGGTCACCACCAAGTACCCATAAGGCCAGACAAATTCTTGGTGTCAGAATCAATCATTTTGCAGGGACTCACTTTGGACTGCAACATCCTCCCTTGGGAGGGATCATACCACTAGCCAGTTCAACTAGAAGCTAATTTTCAAACCACACCGAAGAACAGACCATTTAGATTTGAGAAATTATGGGTTGACCATCCCACCTTCAAGGAGAACATCAACCAATGGTGGCAGGAGGAATTAACGAACCAAGGGACAAGGATGTTCAAACTTTACAAAAAAACTCAAGTACATCAAACAAAAACTCAAGGAGTGGAACAAGGAAGTCTTTGGAAACATAAACCAAGGGAAAAACAATATCAAGGACAAAATGAGGAAGCTACAGGAACTGTGCATCGAAGAGAGATACACAGAGGATCAGAAAAAATATGAGATCCAAATGACCCAAGATTGGGAAGCAAGATGCCAGCAGGAAGAAACTTTGTGGCACCAAAAGTCCAGAATAAGGTGGCTAAAGGAGGGGGAGAGGAATACCAAGTTTTTTCATAGAAAAACTATTACAAGAATATCCCATAATAAAATCTTGAAGATTAGGAATTAGGAAGGGATCAAAAGAGGATCCCACCAGGAAATTGAGAATACATTGGTCAACCACTTCAGGGGATAGCCCAGGAACCCAACCAAGACAGATCTGAGGCCATACAAAGAATAATTCAGCACATCCCCAAGTTGGTCACAAAGGAGACAAATGTTGGCCTAAGCAAACCCATCGTAAAGGAAGAAATTGACCAAGTGGTCCAGGAGATGCCCAACAGAAAGGCCCCAGGCCCAGATGGCTTCACAGTGGAATTCTTCAAAGCCTGATGGGAAGTGGTTAAGCATGATATTTACAGGGTGGTGGAGGACTCCATGCGATTGACATCCATCCTGAAAGCTTTAAATGCCACAATGATCACTCTAATCCTGAAATAAAATGAAGCTAGGACCCCAAACCGCTACAGGCCTATAGCTTTATGCAATGTAGTTTACAAGATAATCTCCAAAGTCATAGCCAATAGACTGAAGCCACTCCTTCCCACACTGATTTCACAGGAACAGGTGGGTTTTGTGGAAGGAAGACAAATCCTGGACAATATCATCCACGCCCATGAGATTATTCACATGCTGAAAAGCCAAAGGAGAGGGGGGATGATAATCCAACTTGATCTGGCGAAGGCTTACGACAAAATAAGTTAGCAATACGTGGCTAAGACATTGGAAGCTTTTGGGTTTGAACAACACTGGATCAACTAGATAGTCACTCTAGTCTCAACAATAAGCTACTCGCCATTAATCAATGGAGCCCCAGCCAAACCCTTATGTCCATCTAGAGGCATAAGACAAGGGGATCTGCATTCCCCCTTCATGTTCATTCTAATGATGGAAGGGCTAAGCATAAGGATAAAAAGCGCAACTGCAGCTGGTGAAATAAAAGGCATCAAACCTTTTGAAAATTGTCCAACCTCCACACATCAACAGTTCGTTGATGATACCCTACTCCATGGCACACCCACGGTAAAGAAAGAAAAGGATTTTAAAAGAATCTTATAAGACTTTGGGGAAGCCTTGGGGGCGGAAATCAACCACTCCAAATCCATGATATATTTCTTCAACACTAATCCAACAATTCAATGAAACTTGGCCAACATTTTGGAGTTTGAACGTAAAATGCTCCCAACAAAATACTTGGGAATCCCCTGATCGACAGAGCCTGCAAAAATGCTACGTGGGAAGGAGTTATCAGCAAACTGCATGAGAGGGTAAACAATTGGACAATTAGAGCCCTAAACCTAGCCGGAAGGCTTATCCTCACCAAAACGATTCTACAAGCAATTCTGGCATATATGATGTCAGTGTTCCCATACCCCAAAGGAATCCTACAAAAGATAAGAGCCATCCAACAAGACTTCCTATGGCGAGGCACAGAAAATAAAAAGAAATGGGTCCTAGTGGCCTAGGATAAGGTATGCAGACCAAAAAGCAAAGGTGGATTGGGGTTATAAGACCCACAGGTAACCAATCAAGCCTACGGGGCAAAGCTCTAGTGGAGATGGGTAAAAGACAAATCGGTACCGTGGGAAAACCTCTGGAAGGCCAAGTATGCCCTGAACACCAATGACCATGAGCGAATTCGATTCATGGGCACAACGGAGGGATCATCCATCTCGAATCTCGCCTGGCGTAATAAGAACTGGATCCAGAAACACAGCTTCTGGGAAGTCAAAAATGGTAGAACAGCAAGGTTTTGGGAGGACGCATGGCAACAAGAACCCATAATGGAAAATCCGGACAAGGAGGAGCTTCAACAGGAAATGATTGGGCAAGATAAAACAAAAACCCATCATTACTGGAAGCAAAGGGATGGCAGCGCCAGATGGAGGATCTGGGACAAACTTAATCCATAAAATAGAGCTCGGATTGAAACAATAACAAAAGAGGTGGAGAAGGAACTCGGAAAAAGGAAAATTGGGGTCTTGGAAGAAGAGGACCAATTGAAATGGGGCAGGAAAAATGGGGGTGAATTCAACTTAAAAGAAGCACGGTATTACATCGTGGGACAAGACCAAGAATATCCAGAGCAACAATGGGAAAAGATTTGGAAAATCCCCCAATGGCCAAAAATCAAAATGTTCAAATAGCTAGTTCTACAAAACTGAATTCTAACTTGGGAGAACCTCGTGAAAAGGGGTTTCATAGGTCCCTCTCGCTGCCATCTTTGTCAAGTCAAGGAGGAAACAACTAACCACCTCCTTGAAGAATGTAGTTACACAACAGAGATTTGGGATTGGGTAGCAGGCATCTTCTGTCAATCCAATAGGATTCGGGGGAACATCAACACAACCATTAACAACTAGAATGAGGGTTACAACGAAAATGAAATGGTGAACCTTTGTTGGAATCTAACGCCGGGGATGATCATCTGGGCAATCTGGAAAGAACGGAACTGATGCATCTTCAGGAATGAAAACATACCGACAGAAAGGATAAAAGAGACAATAGTCTCTCAAATAAGATAAACGGTGCAAAGCCGCAACTGCAATACGGAGAAAGCGAAACTCACAGACCAAGACTCCCGTATCTTGGATTTTTTCCATCTAAAAGAATGGTGCAACAACATACCTGTAGGGCGGAACCTGCAACTCCAGATAGGAGCCTGCAACTGGACTCCCCCTCCGATAGGGTTCCTTAAACAAAATTTTGACGGGGCGGAAAAAGGAAATCCAGGAGTGGCAGGGGCAGGTGGAGTGATCAGAGACAGTGGTGGCAACATCATCTGACTATACATTGTGAGCATGGAAAACTCAACCAACAACGCGGCGGAATTTGGAGCCTTGGAACTTTTCCTTAAAATCCTAAGTCACGAAAGGATGACAAACACCATCATGGAAGGTGACTCCACCTCGGTTATCAATACGACAAAAAGACTCCAGAATGGCACAAGAGTGGGCAAGGTTCAGTGCCACTGACGCCTTGCACACTCCCTACAGAAAATCTAGGAGCATCTGAGAACTTTGAATATAGTGGAGTTGTGTTGGGTACACAGGTTAGCGAATGATCTAGCAGACAGGCTCACCAACGAGGGGGTCATAAAGGAATCCCTGGAACTAGATGATTTCTGGATTAGCATTTCGAGTGGGCAAGTCAGAAGAGATTGCAACCACCTTGCGGCAAAAAATATCGTGAAGGTAGTTTAAGCATAGAAGGTCACATCGAGGAGGACATCACAAGGCCTCTCGAAAGGTACGTGGGCCCCAGGAAGAATAGGATTGACTAACACTCTACCACCAATTATCATGCGAGATCACAATAAGTAGCAGGCAGACAACCGGAAGCAAGGCCATTATGCCAGTAAGAGGTGTGGGGAAAGCACGAGTGAAAAGACAGGAAGCAAGTCACATGAAACAAATGATGTAAGGCATGAGGGGCTAATGATAACTAGGATCGATCCACCAGGCCAAGTACAGGTATGAAGAGTATCACAGTCAGATAACAAGAGAGCAAGGGAAGTGATCGCATAGGGACAAAGGATGACCCATCATGATCATACGAGCCTTAACAGGAAAACTGACGAAAGCGCTCATCACCACGAGCAAACCAAGACTAAAAGGATTGTCTCACAGAGGGGAAAGGTCAATAAGAAGAGGGACAATAGAAATAGACGCAATCAGAAGGAGTGCAACAACAGGGATTATTACAGAGTCAAGGGCAGGGAAAGGGAGAATACCTGTGAAGGGAGGCACAGGCCGACTAACCAGAACAGGAGTTGCAGCAGGCAAAGCGGGATGGCGTGACTAAAGAAAACGCACAGGAAAAGGAACCCCCCTGGGAAGGAAGTCCCAAACAGTTCACGGCGGTTAACAAGAATGGAACAGGCAACGAAAGATGCAGAGGGCACCTTTCAAACTCTGGTTGTGCTGAAGGGGAATGCAACCATCAGCCGGTGGGAAAAGGATTTAAAGAACAAGCGCAAAGGTAAAGTGTGGGATGCTTTGGTATATGAAGCAGACTGGGTAATTGATCTGAGGGCCACACAACCCAAGGAAACCCTCTACCAGAAAATGGTGGGTATGGCTTGGCTAACTAAGATGATGATCGGGAAAGTGATTTCAGAAAAGGAAGAAGTCAGGCAGGAGGATAACAGGGAAAACAAGACAATGTTGGACGAGATCCTGTGTTGCATCAACAGTCTGGAAACTATTACCAAACTGTTAATAGAGGTAGAGAAGGACCAAAAATGCAAGATGGAGCGATTGGAAACCCAGTTCCACCTCTACCTATGCTATGTCCATCACATGGAAGTCAGGAATGCTGATGGACATGGTGCGCCAACTCAAATTAGGAAGACTCGCACGACCTCCCAGAAGGAAGATAACAAGAGCCAGGCGGATGGCGGGAAGGAGCACCCCCAGGTGCAAAAACACTTCATAGTTATGGATTAATGATTTGGTAGTCCATAGGTAGTAAGGCTAGGCTTTGTCAGGTTATCTCAGATAACCTTCACGCTCTGGTTTAGGGGGATGTTTTAGTCTCTTTTTATGTATGTGTTTTTTCTCAAACTGAACATGGAAAGTCTGGTTTGGTTTCCCTTGGTGGCAGACCAAGACCATCCCTCATTACCATAAACTTGCGCAACTAGGGATCCCCTGGTCTGGTTTCCTTCTAGGAAGACTAGGATCCCCACTTTTTGTATCATAATATTTTCAGTAATATAGATTCCTACACTCAATTACAAACAAAAAAAACATCATGCTATGCTTCCTAAACAAAACACTTGGCTTTAGGATGGTAGCAAGTATGTTGCTCGTGGACATTTGCAAATGGTATTAAATATGTTGATCCAAATATCACTCGTATGAAAATCACGCTTAAAAATTAATTTCTTTGATTGAGTTGGATAAATCGAATAAAACTTTGGATCATTTCAATTTTTGGCTCTCATCGTTGGGAAACCCTTCAATGTTGTCTTTAACAAATACCTCATCGTGACATAGATGAGTAGCGTTATCCTTCTTTAGATTGTGTAATTTTGTTGTCTATCACCTTCTTTTATACTTGTTGAAAGTCAGGTTATATTGTAATCGCCTATATTTATCAGTACATATATTTATATTAAACGAAAGTTTAAAAAAAATAAAAAATATTTTGTAAAATTTTAAAATTAGATTTTTTTAAGTTTTGATTGGTTTTTGAAATTGATTTGACAATTTTTATGGGGTTTGAAATTCATTTGTCATAAAAATAAAATTAATTTGAAAATATATGATATCTCCATGTGTCACTGACGGGTGTACTATGTATATTAGGTAATAAATTAACCCCATATTATGTCTTTTCATCTCTGCACTACTTTCTCTGTGGTTGGTCCATGTTGTCCAACCATCGTAATTAATTGTGGCTCTCTAGTGGATTTTGAATATGCAAGCATTGCAGTTGTCTCTGTAGATTCATGAAGATCTACATTTTGTATCATGGATGTGTCACATGTTCGAGTCTTTGGGTTATCAATGCAACTTTTATCTGTCCCAGCTATTCGTCAGATCAAGAAATCGATCTCCAAATAATAAACCTATTGTTTCCCCTCCGCCTCCTCTCTTCAATTAGAGCCAGAGAGCATTACCCACATTTGTAGGTCCTAAACAACAAGGATCGACCATTCATTCCAAGGATGAATCTCATTTGTTTCTTAACAACAACAATAGTTTATATTCCCTTATCACCCGCTAGGTTTTGGCTTTGAACGAGATGATGTGCAATCATCAGCTTGAAAGTGCATAATTAAAATGGCCCAATAGGCTCTCATATTTGACTTCTCTCGTAGCAATGGTCGATGATAAACATCTCTTATTCGTCCCAAACACTATTCAAAACTAGGATTGCCCAAGATGATTACAACAAACACCACCAAAACTCCACCAGCAACATTCCAACTTGTGGGGAATGCATTATCATCATCATATGCCATGACTCCAGCACCATATATGGATATAAATATGAATGTCAATGTTAACATGAATGTGAGTAAAAGCAACAACAACTCAGGTAACAACTTGAATGATAATATCAATTTCAAGGGTGGAAACATCGTGGACTACTTGAACTTGGAAGGCCCACCTAATTCTCTTGAACGCTTCAATCCTACTCACAAGATGCATAATGGTTCTCGTATGGAAAAGTTAAAGAGAAGTTTGACATTGCATGCAAGGATGCCTCCTCATATTTCCCCTTCATCCACTCAAGAGCAACAAGAACACCATCTACCCTGCACTATGGATTACACTATGAATATTAATAACTTGTCAGCAACATCACCAGGCATTTTGAAATGGGTAATATTTACTTAGATATCATGAATACTTTCCTTGAATGAATTATCATTCTCATCTCTTATTCCTGCATTTACACAGTGCTTTTTATACATAAAAGTGTATATAGCATTTTATAAGTGGAGTTTGATTCACTGATTTTCATGCTTACAGATTCCGACACATGGAGAGAGACAAAAAGGGGATCAAATAGAGAAGAAGAAAAAGGTTAAGGTTAACTGACAATTTAGTGGAGATTTCAATGTTTTCTTTATTCTCTTACTACAGTTGCAATTGATTGATTTCAATATTTCTTATTGTTTTGTTAAATATTTATACTTCAATAAAAGTTAGATGTTTTTGTTGAATGAAGGCATATTTTAGACAAAATCTATGCAGACTATAAAGATTAAGAGTGGACTTGAAAATCAAACAATAATTTATGTTCGTAAAATTTGATTTCAAAAGTGGTCTATGATACAATAGAGAGGGGTTTTATTGGAAATATGTTATAAAATCTCATATGTGAATGATCCTTACATAATGGAAGCTAAACAATATGTTTTCAATGGTTCAACCAAGTCAATAGAAAGACGGGTTTTACTGGAACAATGTTATAGAATCTCAGTCGGGGTTGATCCTTCTAGAATGCAAGTTAAACAATATTTTCCAATTGTAACACATCCGACACCTAAGTACCCTTTTTAGGGATGGGGCATCAAAATTTAACTTTCCTTAATCATCTTGAATCCTCTTCTCGAGATCTCCATCACTTTCTTCTCATCAAGACTTTCCAACCACCATTACCATGCTCACATCCGAGCTCTAGATTGGGAGTTATGCCCTTCCAAAGTTCTATGAGTGTCATTGGTCAAAGGCCACATGGCGCCCACGTGGGTCCGTCTCATTCGTACTATCCCAAGGTTCCCTGAATTCCCTGAGCTTCCTAGCACTCCTACATCTATGGTGGAAATCCATCCACCGTTAAATCCACCGACGAGACTTCATCCTTGTTTAACATACAGGGTTACAGGAATTCGGTGTTCGGCACTTCGGCATTGAACGCCCATTTTTCTTTCTACACGCATATCCTCTGGAGTCCTGAAATCCTGAACTCCCGAAGGACATTGATATCTTTTTGTGTATCTCCAGCCTTTGGCCCTTTTAGCTTACCTAAGATACTATACCCCAAACCTCTGGACTCTCAAAGGGTCCACCCTTACGCGTGGTGGTGCATTAAATGAAAGGCAAGGACAGGTGGGTCCTGAGTACTCCACCCATTATTAGGCCAAGTGAGTATGTGCCATTGATGTGATAGGCAGCAAGGCAAAGACGACACGTGGCCCCATCAATGGGTGGCATGTGTCACATTCTAATGGGCACATACGGTCTATGAGAACCACGAATCAAGGTGACACATGGCACGTTGAATGTGACTCCACGTCACCCTGGATGATGTCAACATGCCACATCACTCCAGACTAGCAGCCTTCTAACGCCCCTCATATCCCACAGTCGAGATGTGTCCACGTAGACCCATAGATCTACGGCCTCTATTACTTTGTAACTTCGACGTTCAGGGAATCTGTCGTGTAACTTCCTCTCTGCTCCCAGAGTGGTCATCATCGGGATAACCACGGTCTAGATCCGACGGTCAGGAGGGATCCCGAAGCATCCTCAGATTGATGGTTTGTGTTACTTCACGACTTTGGTTTTTGAGGGGTTCACCCGCTTAACACTCCCTTTCTCTTAGAGTGGTCAACGTCGAACTGACTGCGACATAGATCCAACGGCCAGGAAAGCACCCGAGGGTCCTCAGATCTACGACTCTCCTCACTTAGTGAATTCATCGTTTGGGGGTTTCACCCGCTTAACACTCCTTTTCTCTTGGAGTAGGACTTCGTTGAAGTGCTATACGCATATCCTTCTATTGGTTGATCGGATGGTTGGGAGGGGTTCTCAATGGAATCCCCAGATCAACAGCTCACAACTTTATCTCAAAGGTACCTAGGTTTCAGTGTTCGGTCACTCCTAGAGGGACATCTGTCAACCCAGAACACGCTGGAAATATGTGTGGCACCTACCTCAGGTTACCCACACCTCTTTAATATGTCACAAGGCCACCACACATGGCAAGATCGTTGCTTGATGCGTGGACCCCCACGTGCTCTCAAAGTGATACACTCGTCCCCATGATCAAACAGTCAAGAGGGATTCCAAAGGATCCTTAAATCAACGGCCCACATTACTTCGCGACTCCAGGATTAGAGGGTTTTAGTTTTATAAAACTTTTGTTCTCCCGAAGTGGTCAACGCTAGAATGACCACGACACAGATCCAATGGTCAGGGGCGATCCTGAATACCCTCAGATATACAGCTCACGTTACTTCGTGTCCAAGGAATGGATCAGGGTTTAGAAAGGGGATGAATCCTACGATGACGGGTATCTGACCGTCAGTTTTCGGTCATCCGTCAAGTTACCAGTTTGATAGGTCACCTTCGACGCAATCTGGATGTTATGATGATTCCAACATCTCGGAGCTCCAGACCTTCAAAACCCCGAAACTCAGAAGGATTAGCTCTCGTCGGGCGTAGCGTTGGGTTCCATGGTTAAGGTCATATGAGGATTTTGATAAGTTCTGAGGGCTACACCCTTAGCTCTCAACTGAAATTAGATTAAGGTCGTAGTCATGAGCTCGTGGTTACTTGGTCGGTTGGTTTGAAGGAAGCGCCTTCCATTCTCAGAACTCAATTTCTAAAACATGAAAAGGTAAATCAAGGGATTGGTCGGACCCAAACGGTCTTGTGGATTCTATCCCAGCTCTCTACTTGTGGAATTGATGCCTGAGTAATCCATTTGAGAAATATTCTAACCAATACAGAGGCCAATTCCTTATGTCCCAAATTCATTTAGAACCCCATTACTGATAGTTTTCCCTTTCTATGTAAAAGAAAGCAGAAAACCATTGATAGGCGATAATGGTCAAACTCTCCCTCAAAATATTCAGTCGATTAGACTGCCAAAGTCACGATTATCTAGCATCCAACAAGATGCAATAATATGCCATCATCCCTATATATCAAAGATGTATCTGTATAGAGAAAATACAAGCATTCAATTAAACTTTTAAATTTAAGTTTGCAGAGTCTATGGAATACTTATCTACTACAGTTGATAGCTCACCAACTAGTTGTGGGTGATTGCCTATCCACCCAACCATAGGCTCAGAGGCATTCATTTTTAGCACTCTGGCTAGCCCCATGTCAAGCCATGATATCACTAGGGAACTTTTGTATTTTCTCATAGATTCTTTCTCGATCATAGCCCGTGCAAGGTCTATCAGATGCTCCCTCAGCATCAAACTCGCGACCTTCTGCTCATGTCAGGTTTTCTAGGTTCTCTCCAGTAACGAGAACAACTTCATATTTCCCTTTCTACCTCTTATCATATCTATATCGCATGCCCCATGTGGGCATGGTCTCCTTCTTGTCTGCCTTTGTGGGTATTCTTGCACACCTTTTTCCTCCACAAGAAGGTTTTGGACCTATCTTGTTCCTTCTAGAGCCCATGTTGAATTGTAATTATGTTTATAGGCCGGTGAGCCAAGTGTTTATAAGCTGAAGACTTATATGTTTATTAGGCTGGAGAGCCTAGATGATTAATGCCATGAACCTGATTTTTGTATATGTAATTGCACATATCATTAATAAAATTACACCGTTGTGTGTAGACCGACCACGAAGAAAGAGTATGGGGGACTAAGCTCCACTGGGTAGGTTAAGGGAGGGGGACAAGTGTTTAGGCCTAGGGGCTAAGCTAGAGGGCTTACCTCTAAGGGAATAATATTTTATTATTATTTCCTAGAGGTGGACATGATCGATGTTATCCTAAGTTCATGGAAAGGGAATGAGTGCTAAGTGGAACTCATGCAGCTACAGGAAGACAGGTGTCGACCTAGGTGCATGCAGTTAAAGCTGGGAAAGCCAACTCATTGGGGGTTCGCTTCCCATTATGGCGTTGCTCCCCATCCTTGCGTCTGGACCAGTTTCGAGTTTCCTCACGACCCTTATGGTTTTTTGGAAGTCTGTCACCCTTCCCGATTCATCCATGGATTCATGCTCGCACATGTACCTTACATGAGTCGTGTTGTGCCTTACAGTTGTTGTTGTTTCCATCACCTGAGCTATACCAAGCCTTCTTGTTGCCATCACCCTTACTGGAGTTGACTTAGAAGCTGGGATGAAGAAGCATATTGTCAGGCATGTGGTTTGAAGAGGTGGGTCGTCACGCCCGTGGACTGAAGAAGTAGGTTGTCAGGCCTGCAAGCAACCCTCTCCAGGTGAGGGAGGTTGTTGGGGAAGTGATTTCCCAGAGGGAGCCCAACTGCAGCTATAGTTCTCGGAGAATTCATGTATGGCCTATTTTTGAAGCCATGGAAGAGAAGTGGGGCAGCCGAAGGACTGTGGAGCAGAGAAGGGGCACACTTCCTAGGGTGGGACAAGAATGTGGGGAATGAGAGGTTGTGGGTTGTTAGCATGAGCTGGACCTAGGAAACAATCCTTCTTGTTGACCCATGTGACTTTCTTGTTGCCCTTGAAAAGCCTAGGAATCCCTTGCCCAGTGGAGTTTAGTCCCATCTCGAGGGTGACCCACTGTTGAGCATGATGAGCAGCGTGGTCTAAGGCTGGGAGGTTAGTGGAAGGTCTGGACGCAGTTTGGTGGTCATTTATTGAAAGATAAGTACCAAATCTTTGTTAATTGTATGTTGTGTAATTGTACATGTGTTATAATTGATGAGTAAGGCCTGGATATATCAGTTATGTTGTGTGAGTAGGCTTATTGTTATTTCCGCATTAATCTGTGTATGGTTAGAATATGTCGTCTCTATGCATATATTGTCAGTATGTTTGAATGATTATTTCTGCATGAATAAGTAGCATGAACATAATGTTGTAATTGCTAATTGTGTTAGATGTGCATGCATATAAATTCACAAAATGGAATCAAAGCTAAGTGAAACGTCCTAGAAGTGGCGTTGTCCAGCCTGTTGGTGGTTGGGGATGTCACAAAATGGTATCAGAGCCATCGTTTCAACACTGAGCCTAGATGGGCCATGTTAGTGGAAGCTGAAGAAAAAGTTTCAGAAAAGAGTTGTTGTCGAAATGGACAAAATTCAAGTTCGGAGCCCATGGTTTCTACCCGGAACCTGGATGGGCAACGAACGAGAAATTCAGCATCAAAAGTATGGAGAATTTTGAGGTATAGAGTGCCAGAAGGGAGTTGAAAGAACACTTAGACTATGTTTGGAAACACAGGAGGTGTAACAAGCTTAATAAATGGCCACAGAGAAAGAAATTACAACATTCGTGGTGTTGGTCCGTTAGATCTAGGCGAGAGCAAGATAAGTCATCAAATCAAGTGAAGAGTAATTCATGACTGTCAGATCTCATTGAAGGGTGATCGACGGTGGGGAGCCATTGCAGATATCGAGAAGGAAATTAAAGTGTGAGCCAAGTGTTTATAAGCTAAAGACTTATATGTTTATTAGGTCGGAGAGCCTAGATGCTTAAGGCCATGAGCCTGATTTTTGTATATGTAATTGCACATATCATTAATAAAATTACACCGTTGCGTGTAGACCGACCATGAAGAAAGAGTATGGGGTACTAATCTCCACTAGGTAGGGTAAGGGAGGGGGCTAAGTGTTTAGGCCTAGGGGCTAAGATAGAGAGCTTACCTCTAAGGGAATAATATTTTATTATTATTTCCTAAAGGCAGACATGATCGGTGTTATCCTAAGTTCCTGGAAATGGAACGAGTGCTAAGTGGAACTCATGATGCAATAGGAAGACATGTGTCGACCTGGGTGCATGCAGTTAAAGCTAGGAAAGCCAGCTCATTGGGGGTTCACTTCCCATTATGGCATTGCTCCCCATCCTTGCGTATGGACCAGTTTTGATTTTCCTCACGACCCTTACGGTTCTTTGGAAGTCTGTCACCCTTCCTGATTCATCCAGGATTCATGCTCACACCTGTACCTTGCCTGATTCATGTTTTTCCTTAATAGTTGTTGTTGCTTCCATCACCTGAGCAATACCGAGCCTTGTTGCTTCCATCACCCTTAGTGGAGTTGACTTAGAAGCTGGGTTGAAGAAGCAGGTTGTCAGGCATGTGGTTTGAAGAGGCGGGTTGTCAATCCTGTGAGCTAAAGAAGCAGGTTGTCAGGCATGTGATTTGAAGAGGTGGGTTGTCAAGCCTGTGGACTAAAGAAGCAGGTTGCCTGGCCTACAACAAACCCTCTCCAGGTGAGAGAGGTTGTCGAGGAAGCAATTTTCCAGAGGGATCCCAATTGCGGCTATAGTGCTTAGAGAATTCATGTATGGCTTGTTGTTTAAGTTGTGGAAGGGAAGTGAGTTAGATGAAGGATTGTGGAGCAGAGAAGGGGCACACTTCCTTGGGTAGGACAGGCATGTGGGGAATGAGAGGTTGTAGGTTGTTAGCGTGAGCTGGCCCTTTGAGATAATCCTTCCTATTGACCTATGTGGCTTTCATGTTTCCCTTGCCAAGCCTAGGAATCCCTTGCCCGGTGGAGTTTAGTCCCAGCTCGGGGGTGACCCAGTGCTAAGCATGATGAGCAGCGTGGTCTAAGGCTGGGAGGTTCGTGGAAGGTATGCACGTAGTTTGATGGTCATTTATTGAAATATAAGTACCAAATCTTCGTTAATTGTATGTTTTGTAATTGTACATGTGTTATAACTTGATTAGAAAGGCCTGGATATATCAGCTATGTTGTGTGTGTAGGCTTACTATTATTTCTTCATTAATTTGTGTATGGTTAGAATATGTTGTCTCTATGCATATAGTGTCAGTATGTTTGAATGATTATTTCCACATGAATAAGTGGCATGAACATAATGTTGTAACTATTAATTATGTTAGATATCCATGCATATAAATTCACAAAATGGTATCAGAGCTAAGTGAAACGTCCGAGAAGTGGCATTGCCCGGCCTGTTGGTGGCTGGGGACGTCACAAAATGGTATCAGAGCCATGGTTTCAACACTGAGCCTGGATGGGCCATGTTAGTGGAAGATGAAGAAATTTTTTTGGAAAAGAGTTGTTGTCGAAATGGACAAAATTCAAGTTTGAAGTCCATGGTTTCTACCCAGAACCTGGATGGGCCACGAAGGAGAAATTCAGCATCGAAAGTCCAGAGAATTTTGAGGTACAGATTGCCAGAAGGGCGTTGAAAGAACACTTAGACTGTGTTCGGAAACACAGGAGGTGTAACAAGCTTAAGAAATGGCCACAGAGAAATAAATTACAACATTCATGGTGTTGGGTTGTTAGATTTGGGTGAGAGCAAGATAAATCGCTAGATCAAGCAAAGCGTAAGTCATGACCGTCAGATCTCATTGAAGGGAGATCGACGGTTGGGAGCCATTGCGGAGATTGGGAAGGAAATTAAAGCGTGAGCAAGTTGAGTTTATGCAATCACTCCTGGTCGTTGATCTTCACATTTTCTTAAGGCACGACTAGCGATCTTGCAAAGTGAGATAAGCGCCCAAATGTTAAGTTGGAGTCACAGCTCTCGGTCACGTGTAGAGAAGACAGAGCGAACTTCGTGTATTTCATGTCTGTCGATCCAAGCAAGGAACACATGTCAACAAGTTAGCTTATTCAAGAATACGATATTCGGGAGAAACAAGGTGTGAATAGAGTGGAAACTCCTGAAGTCCGAAGTTAATCTGGATCGTTCGTCGGAGGAGACGTGTGTCAAAAGATCGTCTTGTTTGGGAATTTGGCGTTCGGGAGAAACAGGGTATGCTAAGGTGAAATCTCCCAAAGCCGAAGTCTCGGAGTGACGTGGCCTACTGATGTCACTAGGGATGACATGGACACATGGGATGTGTGCCACGTGTCAGTGAGTTAAGAACCTTGGTAAGATGGAAATGCAGTTAGAACGTGACATTTGTCACCCACCTAATTGGACCATGTGTCAACTTCATGTGTCTTGTCGAGTGGCGCTCCTCGTAGTGGCACAAGGTAGTTAAGTGTGATGAAGAAGTTAGCTGGATCGGGCCCGCATTAATTTTGGTCACGATCTATCAATATCGAGGGTCGGGAGGCATTGCAGATATCGAAGTTGCACGATAGATATTTCTGCAAGGCGGTCCCATAATCCAAACCACAGTTTCCCGGGTGGGGTACATGTTAGCGTGGGGACAATTGTGGAACGGTCGATGGGTTACTCCAAAACCGCCAACCCATGTCCCCGCAATTTGAAAAAGTATAAAGTTTGATGTGACCTTTTATGTATTTATTATTTTGAGCACGAAAACAATGGGCCCAAGTGGACGCATGGCACCAGATCGTGAAGTCTAGAGACTTGGCACTCCAGAAGAAATGGCTTGTGATGGAATGGGAGGAAGAAACCCCCGAATTTCTGTAACTTCAAAGTAAATTGACGTGATGATGTCACCAAGGTGACATGGAAGTATGCAAAGACTCATGGTTTGGGAGTTTTGGGATGTGAAAAGGTGAAATCTGTCGAAGCCCAAAGCCCGAAGTTTCAGAACTCTGGATAAGCGCCAAATCATAAGTATTGGGTCACAGTCATGGTCACATACAAACCAAGGGCTGAAGAAAAAGGGGCTAGCACTGAAATGTTGTTGCATAATAGAACTGGGATTAGAGATTGAATACTAGGGAGTTCTTGATCGATCAAGACCTGTAGAAAATGGAATCTGATATTGTTTTGTTGAATCAGATTGGTTTATTCTGGAAATTTGTTAAAGTCTGGTAGTCTGGAAAAACTCGGTTGACTGCACATTTTGCAGAATTAACAATTGTCAGAACCGAACCAAGTTGTCGCATAGTGCAAAGAAATGGGGAAGGCACAGGGTGCTTACAGTTCGGAAAATTAAGTTAGAGGAATGGATGTCCATTTAGGAGTTGAAGGATCGAATTCCAATGGGCATGGAGAAGGGTTAGATAAATAAGGAAGCATGATGAAAATAATTGAAAAGTTGAAGAAAGATATCTAGACTCGTCGAGCAGATAAAAAAAAGCTCATGAAAGTCGGGGAGAAATAGGGAGAATTCAACATAAATTTGAAGCAGATCCTAGAAAGGATAGAAAAGAAACTGGATAGGGAGTGTGGCTCAAGCAAATCAGGAGGTCACGGAAGAAAAATAAGTGATATAATACATCACCAACACTCCCCGAGGCATTCCAATAAAAGAGCACATAGAAGCTCAATTCCATCCCATGTTAGGAAGCATAAGAGGTCTAGGGAGGATGAGCTACAAGGGGAAAAGAACAAAATCAAACCTCCTACGTTTGATGGGGAGCACAAGAAGGATGAAGATGCAGAGACATGGTTGTTGGGCATGAGAAAGTATTTTCAATTGAATAATTACTCTTCACTGGAAGAAGGTAGAATTGCCATCTATCAACTCAAAGATAAGGCATCCATGTGGTGGGATCAGCTTGTGCAGGTGCAACACATTAAAGAGAAAGATGTTACTTGGAGGGAATTCAAGAAGTATTTTGCAAATAAATACTTGACTAAGAGGTACTATGATAAGAAAATGTTAGAGTTCTTTGAACTCAAGCTGGGAAGTATGTACATTGATGAGTATGAAAGAAGGTTTTTAGAATTGTTGAAGTATGTCTCTTTCATCAAATATGAGACAGACAAGATTCAAAGGTATTTGAGTGGTTTTCCACCATCCATCAGTGACAAAATACAATATGATGATACCGAAACATTGGAGGAGACCATAAGGCGAGCTAAGTTCCTATATGATCAGCAAAAAGCAAGGCCAACTTTCCAAAAATCTTGGGAAGACAAGAAGAAATTCAAGATGGATCAGAGGAAGAAGGGAATTAAGTCACCATTCTTTAGAAATAATCCTCAAGGAAAACCAACTTCTAGAGAACCCAAAACGATTGAGATAGGTGGTCAAAGGCCAAGGTGGACACCCTATTCAATGTTGAGGTTGTAAAGGTGATCATATGTTTAGAGATTGTCCCCACAGAAGTGACAAAGAGAGAGTTGTTCACAATGTTCAACAAGCTGAGATGGTGGGGGACATGGGAAGAAATGTACCAAGGATATATGCAGCCTTGGACAACAAGAAAGAAGATTATCAATCACATATGATTGAAGTGGAAGGTATGATCAACAACCAAACCATTACTATTTTAATTGATTCAGGAGCTAGTCATACTTATATAGATCCTAATATGGTGAAAAATTTGCAATTGCCAAGAAACAGGCATGGAAAATATCGGTTGGTGCAGCTCGCTACTGGAGCCAAAAGAAAAGTCAATGAGATGGTTAAGTCATGTCTTATGGACATGAATGGGTTGAGCACAAGGACATATTTGAACATCTTGCCTTTAGGATATTATGACTGCCTAAATGGTATGGATTGGTTAGACCAACACCATGCCATATTAGACTGTCGTAACAAGGCATTCACTTGCCTAGATGAGGAAGGGAATCAGAGGACAGTCCAAGGAATTCCCAGGGAAGTTACTGTCTAGGAAGTCTTAGCAATGTAGCTGAAGAAGTGCTACAGGAAAGGTTGTCAAATATTTGCAACCCATATGGAGGAAGCATCTAAGGATAAGGTGCCAAATATGGAGGATCATGCAGTCCTGGAAGATTTTGAGGATGTGTTCAAGGAGGTCCAGGACTACCTCCAAAGAGAGATATTGATTTCTCTATATATTTAATGCCTGGAGCAGCTCTAGTGTCAAAGACTCCTTACAGAATGAGTACACCCAAATTGAAGGATTTGCAAATATAGCTTGAATAAATTTTTAAGAAGGGGTATATATGCCCAAGTGTGTCACCTTGGGGTGCCCTAGTCTTGTTCATGAAGAAGAAAGATGGGACATTTAGATTGTGCATTGATTTCAAACAATTGAATAAAGTGATTGTAAAGAACAAGTATCCTCTGCCAAGGATTGATGATCTCTTTGATCAATTGAAGGATGCAAAGATATTTTCCAAGATATCATCAAGACCGCCTTCAGGACAAGGTATGGTCATTATGAGTTCATAGTGGTGCCATTTGGGCTGTCAAATGCACCAGTTGTTTTCATGTGCTTAATGAATGGTGTTTTACGGGAATATCTAGACAAGTTTGTCATTGTTTTTCTAGATGACATTCTTGTATATTCCCAGTCGGAAGAAGAGCATAAGCATCATTTGAGGATGGTGTTGCAAGTGCTAAGATAACATCAGCTATATGCCAAATTGAGAAAGTTATCATTTTATCAAAACAGAATTCACTACCTGGGGCATATCATTTCAAACGATGGGATAGCAGTGGACCCTGAAAATATAGAATCCATTAGAGAATGGTCAGTGCCAAAGAATGTGACAGAAGTCATATCCTTCATGGGTCTAGCTGGCTATTATAGAAGGCTCATTGCAGGGTTTTCAATAATAGCTCACCCCATCACTTCCTTGCAAAGGAAAGGGAAGAAGTTTCAATGGACAGAAGAATGTGAAAAGAGTTTCCAGCAATTGAAGCAACTGTAAACTAGTGCTCCAATTCTGAGGATCGCAGATCCAAATGAAGACTTCATTGTAAGCACAGATGCATGTAAAGAAGGAATGGGTGGAGTCCTTAGTCAAAATGGGTTTGTTGTATGTTATGAATCAAGGAAGTTGAAAGAGCATGAAAGGCTCTATGCCACTCATGATTTGGAATTGGCATCCATAGTGCACACTTTGAAGAAGTGGAGGCACTACCTCATGGGAAAAAAGTTTGAGCTAAGGACAAACCATAACGGTCTAAAATATTTGTTTGATTAGCCTACTTTGAATGTTAGGCAAAGTAGATGGTTGGAATTCCTCTATGAGTATGACTTTGATATCAAGCATTTCAAAGGAAAGGAGAACAGAGTGGATGGCGCACTCAGCAGGACAGTGCATGAACTGCATGCTACAACCATTAGCATGTATCATATGGATCTTAAAGACATAATTTATGAAGTTGCCAAAGCATATTTGCAATACATGGAATTGGTAACAAAATTGCAGCAAGGTAAAATGCAGCAGAAAACTGAAGATTATGAATTGGGAATTGATGGAATCCTTCTATATAGAAACAGAGTCTATGTACCCGACTCTTCTGAATTGAGAAGTGCGATTTTAAAAGAAATGCATAATGTACCTTATGCAGGACACCCAGGATATCAAAAAACAATCTCGGTAGTCAAAAGCCAATATTATTGGCCAGGCATGAAGAGGGAGATTGTTGATTGTATAGCCAAATGCTTGGAATGTCAAAAGGTCAAGGTTGAGCATAGACACCTAGCTGGTTTACTACAACCATTACCCATTCCTGAGTGGAAATGGGAAGTAGTAACAATGGATTTCATCACAGGATTGCCCAGAATGAGCAAGCAGCATGATGCAATCATGCTAGTGGTAGACAAGCTTACTAAAGTTGCCCATTTAATTCCTATGAAGACTACTCATAAAGAAACTAATGTTGTTGATATTTATATGAAGGAAGTAGCATGCTTACATGGTGTACCCAAGACAATTGTGTCTGACAGAGACCTGAAGTTTACATCAAAGTTTTGGAAGGGGTTATTCAAAGGGTTCGGAACAAATCTGAACTTCAGCATAGCATATCATCCTGAGTCGGATGGGAAAATAGAAAGGGTGAACCAAGTGATAGAGGACATGATAAGGATGTATGTGATGGACAAACCATCTAAATGGGAGGATTATCTACACTTGGTAGAAAATGCCTACAACAATGGGTATCAATCATCACTGAAGATGAGCCCGTTTGAAGCACTTTATGGCAGAAAGTGCAACACCGCAGTAAGTTGGGACAACCCAACTGATAGGGCAGTGGTTGGGCCAAAGTTTCTCCAGGAAATGGAAGAAAAAATGCTGAAGATTAAGCAAAATTTGAAGGCTTCCCAAGACAGGCAGAAAATTTATGTTGATAAGAATAGAACTCACAGGGAATTTGAAGTAGGGGATCATGTATTCCTGAGAGTGAAGGCCAACAGAAGCTCCCTTAAGTTGGGAATCTGTTCAAAGTTGGCAGCTCAGTATTGTGGGTCGTTTGAAATCCTAGAGAGGATTGGTCCAGTAGAATATAGGCTTGCATTGTTGGAAATACTAAAACAACTAAGAGGGGGGGGTGAATCAGTTGTTTATGATCTTAAACAATTTTATACCTTTTAAAATTGTTAATCTTCCTTCAAGTGATCATCAACAGTATACAGCATATGGACAGTAAAAGTAAAGACCATGAGTCACACATAAAGTACACACAGAGACAGATTTTCACGAGGAAACCCATAAAGGGAGAAAACCTCTTCTTCTTCAAAATGATAGGCAGTCTTTTTCAGTTTTGTACATCATTTACAATTGAGCACTAACTCAATGTGAGGCTGCTACCTCTGTTTTACCAGCTGCAACTTGTTTGAGAGCACCAACTCTCTGGTTTCTCTAGCACCCACTAGAAGGAAGCACCAACTCCCTGAATATTCCAGCACCAACTGGATGGAAGCATCAACTTCCTGAATGTTCCAGCACCAACTGGATGGAAGCACCAACTTCCAGTTACACAGGCTCCAACCTGCATAACAGAGAACACTAGTTCTCCCTTGCACCTCCCTGCCACCCTGGTTTATCTAGCTGCAACCAGATGGAAGCTACAACTTCCTGTGTTCAAGCTCCCACTTGAACCTCTGAGGACAACAGTCCTCCCGAGCACCTCCCAACCTCCCTAAAATATAAATGGCTAAATAAACATACAACTTTACAAATAAATCAGGTCTTACCAATCTTTCTTTGTTCTGTAAATCTGGTCTTCTGCACACTGTTCTGCAGCTCTACTCTTCCTCTGTTTGTTCAGCAGGTATGCTCTACATCAACTCGTGCTCTCATTCTGCTCTTCTTCAATTCTCCGATTATTATGCTCTGCATTTCATCTCACCCTTCACATATGCTCAATCTCCTCCTGTGCATCCTCTTCGTCTCTATTCTTACAGTTTCATTCTTTTTCTCTTCACGAACCACGTTGCCGACACAGTCTATTTCATCTTCTTTTATACACACAAACACGACGATTCAACTTCCCAACTCCTTAGGCAAAATGTCGACAACTGTCTAAGCAACTGAAACACCAACTGAAACGCTAACTGATTTGCAATCATGAGTCCGTTTTGATATGATCTTCATCGACCCTGATCGACGGTCCATGATCTTGATGAATCAACTGTCCAGATCTTTTCGAGATCTCGCATCTCGTTGTTCCTTAGTTGGAGGTTCTCGTCACTCCAAGTCGCGATAGGCGAAGCTCCGAGATGGAGCTGGATCAACAGTCCAGAATCTTAGTGTATTGACGGTCCATATCTCTTCATGAATTCGCATCTCGCAGTTCCTGTGATGAAGGGTCTCATCACTCCAGTCACGATGGTCGAGACTCTGAGATGGAGTTACATCAACAGCCCAGATCCAAGCTTGATTTAATGGCTGTGATCGAATCGCCATATCGCATATCGCGATTTCGCATTTCTTGTTGCAGTGTTTTTGTCACTCCATGTCGCGATTCACGAAACTCCGATAAGGAGTTACATCAACGGTCCAAATATGATCTTGATCTGACGGTCGCAGTTACGTCGCGATTTCGCATATCGCGATATCGGGATTTTTTATGTTAATAATCTTTGACATGTCCAACTTGCGATCCTCGAAACTCCGATATGATGTCCATCTGCTGACGTCACACGTGAATTGACACGTGTTGAATACTGCCACGTGTCACTCTGATTCGTGACTTACATGTGCCTGAACTGTTGAATCAATCTGACACTTGTCATTACCTAACTGTGCCACGTGTCCCTAGATGACGTGGTCTGTTGTCGTGAGTTGGGACGACGGTCTAGATCACATCTTGATCTGACGGTTCAGGTTCAGTCGGGATTTCACACATCACTATTTCGGGGTTCCTGATGTCAATAAACTTTGACATGTCCAACTCGCAATCCCCGAAACTCCGACAAGGACTGGGATCAACGGTCCAGATCAAAGCTTGATCTGACGGCTCAGATTTCATCACAATTTTTCATATTGCTCTTCTCCTTGCACTTTAAAGACCGTGCAAGTTCTTCTCGATCCAACGGTGGTCGGACCCTGCGCTCGGATCTGACGGTTGAGATCTGTCTCCCTCTTCAACGATCATAGATTCTTCTCAAACTTTCGCTCATTCGTTGCCTTCGATCATTCACTACCTCCGATCATTCACTGCTTTCGATCATTCACCTCTCTGAACTTATCTTTTGTTTGCCTGTCAATTACAAACTTGTTATTCTCATGTCATCTTCACTATTGCCATCAATGACAAGCATTCGTTGTCTGTTAACTGTCTATTAAATATTTTCCAACAATTGCCTGCATGCATGTCTATACATAATGTATTTCATGTGTCATTGCTTAAGAAATATGTACATGATGTTAATCATGTTATTGATTGGAATGTGATTCAGGTGGAGCAGGAAAGGGATTTTCAGGTGCATCCGGTGCATATACTGGATTGGAAAAGAAAGCAACTCTGGAATCGATCCATAGGGCTTGTAAAAGTTCAGTGGACATGGTATGGTCCTGAGGACGCAACATGGGAGCATGAAGATGCTATGCGGGTAGAGTACCCACATTTTTTTGAAGATTTTGGAAATCTTGTTGTTGTTGTGTAAGTAAGTTGCACTGAGGACAATGCAAAAATAAGGGGAGGGGATTGTAACACCCCATGGCTGAGCCCCTACTGAATTGTAATTATGTTTATAGGTTGGTGATCCAGGTGTTTATAAGTTGAAGACTTATATGTTTATTACGCCGCATAGCCTAGATGCTTAAGGCCATGAGCCTGATTTTTGTATATGTAATTGCACATATCATTAATAAAATTACACCACTACGTCTAGACCGACCACAAAGAAATATTATGGGGGACTAAGCTCCACTATGTAGGGTAAGGGAGGGGGCTAAGTGTTTAGACCTAGGGGCTAATCTAGAGGGCTTACCTCTAAGGGAATAATATTTTATTATTATTTCCTAAAGGCTAAGGGGACATGATCGGTGTTATCCTAAGTTCCTAGAAAGGGAACGAGTGCTAAGTGGAACTCATGCAACTGTAGGAAGACATGTGTCGACCTGGGCGCATGCAGTTAAAGCTGGGAAATCCAGCTCGTTGGGGGTTTGCTTCCCAGTCTGGCATTGCTCCCCATCCTTGCGTCTAGACCAGTTTCGAGTTTCATCATGACCCTTACGATTCTGTGGAAGTCTGTCACCCTTCCTGATTCATGTTCACACCTATACCTTGCCTGAGTCGTGTTGTTCCTTAACGGTTGTTGTTACTGCCATCACCTGAGCTATATAGAGCCTTGTTGTTGCCATCACCCTTACTGGAGTTGACTTAGAAGTCGAGCTGAAGAAGCAGTTTGTTAGGCCCGTGGTTTGAAGAGGTGGGTTGTCGGGCCCATGGACTGAAGAAGTAGGTTGTCAGGCCTGCAAACAACCCTCTCCAAGTGAGAGAGGTTGTTGGGGAAGTGATTTCCCAGAGGAAGCCCAACTGCAGCTATAGTTCTCGGAGAATTCCTGGAAGGGAAGTGGGGCAGTCGAAGGACTGTGGAGCAGAGAAGGGGCACACTTCTTGGGGTGGGACAGGCATGTGGGGAATGAGAGGTTGTAGGTTGTTAGCGTGAGTTGGCCCTGTTAGATAATCCTTCCTATTGACCTATGTGACTTTCATGTTGCCCTTGCCAATCCTAGGAATCCATTGCCTGGTGGATTTTAGTCCCATCTCGGGGGTGATCCACTGCTGAGCATGATGAGCAACGTGGTCTAAGGCTGGGAGGTTCGTGGAAGTTATGCACAAAATTTGGTGGTCATTTATTGAAAGATAAGTACCAAATCTTTGTTAATTGTATGTTGTGTAATTGTACATGTGTTATAACTTGATGAGTAAGGCCTGGATATATCAGTTATGTTGTGTGTGTAGGCTTACTGTTATTTCCACATTAATTTGTGTATGGTTAGAATATGTCGTATGTATGCATATATTGTCAGTATGTTTGAATGATTATTTTTGCATGAATAAGTGGCATGAACAAAATGATGTAACTGTTAATTGTGTTAGATAAGCATGCATATAAATTCACAAATGGTATCAAAGCTAAGTGAAACGTCCAAGAAGTGGTGTTGCCCGGCCTGTTGGTGGCTTGGGACGTCACAGAGCGATTGATTGTTCAACCACCAGTCCTTCTTTCATTAACTGATTTTTCCTCTTGATCAGGATGAGGCTTATTATTTCAGCAAGGATAATTTGGGTCATTTTGACATAGTGAACCCTGTCTATTGTTTCCTCTAGTGATATCATGGCCAGTACTTCAAGGCCTCACCCCCACAGTCAGTTATTGGCAATCTAAAAATTAATACATTTACATTGTTCCCGTGCCATAGCATGGTGATCATAATTAATGATTAATTACAAGTTGGGGGAAAGAGGGGTATTACACCAATGTTCACCCAAGTGAACACTAAAGAGTAGAAATTTGGATCAATCCTTTTAAAGAAAGTAATTAAGAAGGGTTGCACTTTGAATTCGTTCCTTTTGATGTCATTTTTAATAGTTTGGTAAACTTGGTATCCTTGCTTGCTTATGCTTCATAATTCTCCAAAGTTACTTTATAATCACTCAACTTTCTATGAGATGAAAAGAGAAGGATGCATGGGAACTTTGTAGCATCACTCATCTTTATCGTCAAGCAATAATGTCTTCCATATTTATGGTCTTTGTTTGCCTATTGTCAACCAATAATGTCTTTTGTCTCTATGGGTTTTGTATGCTTAGTGCCATTATATATGCTTAGTACCCTTACAACATTTGAGAAAAAAACGATATCGTGAACAATGTTATATTGAAATTTCAATTTTATACATAGATATAGATATGAGAATGAGAATGACGTTTCAATTTTATGCATGGATATGATAATTGATGTTTTAATGTCAAGATGACAAAACATCACTTTGAGACTTTTTTAATGTAAAAAACTTACTTTTTGTTTTCGTTGTTTCAGCATTTTATACACCAAATTCCAAAAATAAGATAGACATGGCTTCTATCATTTTAAAATATGAGAGTTTAACTTTAACATTATCAAGTGTGATGAAGATATTTATTTTTATTTTTATTACATGTTTAAATTTATTAAAGCTTAATATTAAGGTTTGGGATTATAGTTGGGGTTATGGTTAACGATTTAAGACTAATGATAGATTAAGTATTAAGATTTAAAGTTATGAGCTTAAAGTTATGGATTAAGTGTTTAGCTTCGAAGGCTAAAGGTTGTAGGTTAGGCATTGAGGCTCAAGGAATAGGATTGATACTTGGAGATTAAGGGTCAAAGGATAAATTCTAGGTCAACCAAATAGAGCTTTTAAGAGTCAAAATCTAGAAAGAATAATTATTATGGCTTGGAAGATACAAGTGTGTTGATGAACTCGGGTCAATAAGAAACAAAGTTTACTACCTATAAAATATGATTAAGTTTCAAAAAACTATTTTAAGGAATCCAAATATAATTAAGCTTTAAAAAACTATTTTCTTTTAAATCATTATCGTGAAACTCATAAAAAAAGAATTACAATTTTTTGGGATTAGAAAAATGTGCTATATTATTAATACAGTATTATTATATACACACATCGACTTTTATAAATTATTTTCACACATAAATAATATATTTTACAAATTTCAATTGTTTTATAATTAATTTAATCTTTTCTTTTTTTTTCTTTAAACAACATACAACTATTAAATTAAAAAAATTTAAATTTTAAGATACAACTATTAAATTAAAATTTTAAGATACAACTATTAAATTAAAATTTTAAGATACAACAACTTCGTTGTTAATTTCATTTGTTTAAATTAATTTTCAAGGTATTATTATGTTATGCTTTGAAAATGCCATTATACAACCTTTTACAAAAGTGATCTAGTTAAAAAATACAAATTTGTATATCATGTCCTTCGTGACTTTCTAAAAAGTAGGCCAACTTTATGAAAAGTAGTTGTCAATTTAATTGTATTTAGATTTCACATAGATTTGGTTTTTCAAAAGAATGAATGTAAAATTCATTGCTTAATTGATTTATGTATTTTGTTGTAGGCTACCAATTGCTAGGCTCTCCATTAGCATGGATGCTATGACAATTACAATGTTGATCTTTTCCTTGACCATGTAAATAATTTTTTTTTTTATTTACATTTGTTATGTTTTAGTGGTTGTCTTTCTTGCTAGTGTACCTTTCTTTTGACTGCCTCTTCTTTAATATTGTGTTAAGTATGCTTTGTCAATATCAATATTGTGTCTCCTTTTGATAATCTCTTCTTTCAATATTATGTTTTTCATTAAAATGTGAATAGCCGTTAGTCATGGATGCCTTTTCATTCATTGTGTCATATAGAGTATGTAAAACGGGAAGACATGCTTTAATCTTACTTAGATTGTATGTTAATTAAGTTTTTTTAGTTTGTTTATATAATTTGGATTTGGCACGTGTATTTTTTTACATGTGGTTTATGGCACTGAAGACTGATATTCGCTATGTACACAGAAAACCTTCCCGAAATTTGCAAGAGAACATGGGGAGATCGAGTATTTTCAGAATATTGTGGCTCAACAACAAACGCATCATATAGACCCATTTAAGGGCATCACATGTCACTTACAAGGAATTAAACCTGGGTGAGGAGGGTAACAACCATTCCTCCCAACCACCCAAGCTACAATGAACAATTTGGCATATACATTTACTTTTACATCAAAATTAATATAATCTGGAGTGGAAAGAAATTATTTTAGTAATTAGACACTCTATAAGTTTTTAAGTCCCAATATATAATTTGGATATGCCACATGCATGCATTTACTTTTAGATCAAAATTAATAAAGTTTGAGAATATTTTTATCATTATTAGTCCCTGTCGAAGGCATAGAGGGACTATAGGGATTGATAATTCGTTGACTTCATATTAGTTTGTCCTTGACCAAAAATATTTGCATAATATCTATTGTTGGAACTATGGAACTAAAAACATTGATTTTTATATAATAAAAAGTACCATATATGTCATGATCTGATTGGATAACAGATTGGAGGTCTTATTGTCGGCTTCATTATGCCCAATGTTTTATATGTTATCATATCCAAAGTTTTTTATCATATACGGTCTTTTTGAATCATATATTTTAATATGCATTGCTCGAAAGTGGATTAATGCTAACATTAGTTCGAATGTTTGTCCTAGCATTTTCTGCTAGATAAATTTATCTCAATGTTTGATATGCTAGCATATCCAAAGTTTTTTGATCATATACGGTCTCTCTGAGTTGTTATAATATAAAATAATATAATAAATGTTTTTTTGGTACGTAAGAGACATGCCACACTGCATTCTTTCTTAAATGTTTACAGAGCAGTTCTGACAGACTTAAATGTTTACCTAACAAGATTCACATCATTAAATGTTTACTTAATAGGCTTGTTACAGTACATTTTCTTCCGTTGTTTTTTTATATGCAATGTTCTTTGCAGTCAATGTGGGCAATATTGTTCTTCAACGACATTGTTGGTTCACGGGTTCATGCTTGCTTCTTGCATGTTCACTGATTTCTTATTTGCTTGTTGTTGTTGTTCTAGTTTTCATGTTGGTCTTGTTGCAGTTTGCACATTTGAGGTTCTGCAACCGCGATTGGAACTGCCCTTCTGTTGTTCCCCATTGACGAGCGGGTTTGGGTGTTGTGTTTATTTTCACTTGATGTGTGTCGTTTGCAGGTGGGAAATTTGACTACTGGGGATGCCTGAGTCGAAATCCTCTTGCAAACATCTTTATATGTGAGGAGAAAATACAATATCCTTTTGCGATGCGTCACTTTTTATGTGATGGAGGTAGGTTCTGTGTCGAACATTGGCCTTTAGACGGTCCTCCCAGCTTTGAATTTTACCTGACAGGTCTCACAGCCTAAACTATTTGGTTAACAAATGTGTTGCAATACATTTTCATCCGAATTTTTTGATACATTCTTGTGTGAAGTGAACTTGGCCAATATTTCTCTTCACCGACATTCCTGGTCGACTGGTTGGTGCTTGATTCTTTGTTCATTGGATGTTGCGTATTGTTGTTTGATTCAACTTTGTAGGGTTTGTGTCCTACGGCTGCAGTTGGGCCTTTTGGTTCTTCTTAACTGGGTTGTTATGTGTTGCTTGCTCTTGTTTGCTTAAGCTTTGCGATGTTGGGGTGTTGCATCTGCAGTTGGATCTGTTGTTACGTTGTTTTGCAGTTGGCTCCCCAGAAAATACTATTAACATAAAATAACATGCAAAATTTTGCAGTCGATATAAATTGCATCTCTTACAGCTTCAACCAGGGTTTGTCAGGCTCCAACTATATTTCATAGCTAACGATGTTTTTCCAATGGTTAATGTCTTACTATGGTTTCATAGTTATCAGAGTAAGTGTTGTTGTCTTAACGATAAAGTTCTTCTCTCCCTTTCTTTTTCCTCTTGTAAACTTACCCGTTTTTACCTTTTGTTCTTATGCTCTATTATGCGTTTATGGTTCTATATTTTGTCACGTTTCTGTAGTCGCGGGTTCCTGGGGTGGACAATTGATAAATCGTCATCTCCATCTATATCTTCACATCACGAGTCCGACCGGCCACTGTTCGTTTTCATATTTATCCAATTTCTTCTAAACTTGCGCATTTTTCCCTTTTGTTCTTACCCTCTATTATGTGTTTATGGTACTATACTTTCTCGTGTTTCTGTGCTCGTGGGTTCCCGGTTTGGCGATCTGACAAATCGTCATCTCCATCTATATCTTCACATCACGAGTCCGATCGACCGTCGCTCGGTTGCATACTTAGCCAATTTTATGAACACAGGTTCGTGGATAGGTGCTATTGAACTATGGTAACTTGTGTTCGGTGTATATATCTTGCATCCAAAACTTTCGTGCTCTACAATTGAACTATGGTAACTCATGTTCGGGGTATACATCTTGCACCCAGAACTTTCGTGCTCTACAATTCGACCCCTCACTCCTCAAACTCGCAACTCTACCTCTGACTACGATGAGTCTGTCTGTCTGACCTGCCTTTCCATACTTAGTCGAGTCTTCAAATTTTTGTGGTTTCACACGTTCCCGGGTTTAGAAAAGTTTAAAAGAATTTTGTCGCTCCCCTCCATCCCCACCACCTTCCATCCTTCCCAATGCACATTAATTATGCTTTCAAAAGTGTCAACTGACTAGACAGGTTCAAAAATATTAGATTTAATAAGCAAAAAGCTCGAGGACATCTCCCATTAAAATGAATAAACATGCGAATATTATGGGATTCGATAAAAATAATTTCCTGCATTTTGAATTTGCAAAAAAAATATATTGGTTATTTTAGTTTTTTAAAGGCATCATTATAGTAGCAGTGCAATACTGTACTACCATACTTCCATCCACGAACGTGTCATCCACAGAGGTGTTGACGTCATGTCCCTCTTTAATACTGTGTATATGTTACATGTTGTCATATTTGATAATCTGCTTGGATATGGGAATGTTATTACGTGTTATTAGTCACTATTCAGCGCACATATTCGAAAATATTGGCATTAATAAGAGAAAATATCGAGGGCATCTGCCATTAAGACAAATTAAACCAAAATCTATGAAGATTATACTATCATCCTCCAACGTTGCTTTTAAATACTTATTCCCATTTCTCTCTATCATCAAAGAGTTGGGCTTTAGGGTGCCTTCGTTCTAATGTTCCTGGTCATGTACATGTAAGACAACTTAGACATGCCATTAAGACCCAAATGAAAGAAGAGAGAATGGTTTTATGTGACGTGAGATTTAAGCCAAAAAAAAACTCTGCTATCCAACAGAAACTCGGACAGGGAAAAAAAAAAACAAGTATCTTATGATTGGTGTTCTCCCTGTATTTGATGCTTTGGTTGTTTGAAAGGCCTGCCTGCAAATTTGTTTGTTGATATTCTTTGTTTTATTGCTGGGATTTAGAAGGGATTTTCAGGTCACCTGCAAAATGATCCTTTGTTGAAGTATATAGTCTCTTCCAACAACACATATTTGGCAAGTGTATCAAATTCTGCAGAGCACACAAGAATTTGTCTTCGTCATAGGAGTCGCACTTACCTTGGCTTGCAAAATGGTCTATAATATTCGGAAATGACGCGAAATATTACTCCATTCGCGAATTTACTCAGAAGGAAATTATAGATTTGGATCGTCGCGGGTAAGAGAAACTGTATGGGTGGATAGAATGACATACTAATATTACAAAAGTTTCTATTTCAAAGTTTGCTAAGCTACTTCTGGGTGTGGTAACAGAATTGACATAAAGCCATATTCTTTGTCAAAGTTTGTTCATTGTCCTCTAGATGTAGTTACAGACTCCACATACAATCAATTGTCTATCGCTACTGCACATTTTTTATTTTACTACTCATATGCCTATAACTGGATTATGGACTTTGCAACACTTTATGAGGGTTACTTTATACTACCACCTTCTGCAAGAATTTCCGCGTGTTCAGGTAATGATTTGGTTTCTGAAAATCACCTTTTACTACCACCTTCATGTAATCATCTTATTTCATTCTTCAGAAGAGACCTTAATGTAGTGGTGTGTTTCCGGATTTGTTTCCACCTAATGTCAATCTTATTGTTGTTTCCCTTGATTTGGATAGGGAAAATGCATTTATTTTGTTGTAGTTGATGCGATATTTGAAAAAAAAAATGTTCAAATCATAAAATTTCTTTTTTTTTAAATATAGAACAATGTATTTTTTGAACAGACGGTTGTTCGAAAAGTTTTAGGCGTTGTTTAGGGTTCACGTCGTCCACTATGTAAATTTCATTAACATTGCAATGTCAGATAATAGATGTATGGCATGTGCCTAATGTCAAGGTAATTATCGCACAGGACACCCAACGTCCAAAGATTTATGGACTCAAAGCAACATTGTAGATTTCATGAGAAAGCAACACTAAATTCGATGTTCTTTGCAGGTCTGACAATCCTGCAGTTTAAGTGCTTTGACAATGATAACCATGCTTGTTCATTACATTGTCGCATTGCAGTCAGTAGCACTTTTCCCATTTCCACCTCCATTGTCAATGTTTGAGGCCGAAGCTATCTGGAGCCTAGGGTCACCGCTTATGTGGATGCCTGAAGGTGAAACTACCTGGAACCTGGGATCACAACTTCTTACACTTGACATTAGTATTAGTAGTGATCGAAAGTTGATTGTATGTTGAGTCTGTTACTGCATCCAGAGCTCGCTCAACACTATTTGACATAGAAACTGGTTGTCTGTCAATTATGTTACAACTTTGGCATAAAACGTTCTATGATTTTATAATGTTGATTCAAATGCGCATACAATTTCTCGCGTTCGTTGGTATCCAATTTTATAATTTCCTACTGAGTGTATTCGAGCATGGAGTAATATTTGGCGTCACTTCCGAACATTCCAGACCTTTTTGTGGGCCGCCATGTCTGCCACCCCTACGACGAAAGATATATTCTGATGCAATCTCCATCATTTGATACACTTCCCAGACCTGTGCTTCCGGAAGAAGTCATGTACTTCAACAGAGGAACATTTTCCAGTTGGCTTGGACGTTCCTTCCTATTTACTGTAATAAAACAAATAAGTTCAACATACAAATCTTCAGGCAGGATTTTCAACCAAACAGATGATCGAATACAGGGAGAATAGTAGTCACAACATACTTGAATTTTTTTTGTCTCAGCTTTTGTTGCCTAATAGGATTTGTTTCCCCCAGAACTGACGTCACGTAAAACGACTCCCTCGACTTTGAATTGAGATTGAATCGCATTTCTAAGTTGTCTCAGATGTCAATGGTCAGGAACATTACAAGGAAGGCACCTTAAACCCCAAGTTTTCGACGGCAGGGGGAAATTAACATTTAACAAAGAATGGAATGTTGAATAACCAGCCAATGTAGGCAAGCCATATCTAGAAGAGACAAGTTATTCAAAAAACTAGGATAGATCTAGTTGGCAGCACCAATGAAGTCCAAGACCCGAAATTGATATTCAAATCATTGTTTTTTACGAATCAAGCATTTGATCGTCAAGAAGACTGTCAACAAGCTTCATTATTGTACATATTTATTTTTGGTCGGCGGCAGGCCAAATCACAGTCATTGTGGAAAATAATCTCAATTGTATTTTGTAACCCATCTTATTTGAATATAGAATTTTTTCGGGTTTTTTTTTTCAATGGTGTTTTCCAATCTCTGGTATTGCTTTTCATTTTATTTTGTGCCTTTTTTATGTGTGTCGTTAAACATGGACGACAAGCTTTTCTTTCTGCTACCCAGCACTTCAATTTAAATAAAGGGTACTATGTTCGTTCCTTACATTTTACATGAAAGAATAATTTTTCATAGGCCATACTTATGTGGTGCCCGCCCTATACTTGAAGAAAGAAATTGGAGGATGCGTCTTTCTTTCATTCTTTGGGTCCCGTAAATAGAATGAATTAATGACTATTACAACAAGGCAACTCAAGTGTTGACGTCATGTTCATGTTCAATATCTTGCATATATTGCAACTTCTTATATTTGATAATATCCATGCATATATACTAATATGAGTACTATTGGAATAAATATAAAAACTTTCTCTTGGCCAAAACTTAGCCAATTATCTAGCCACTGTGTCCTGAGTTTGCGATATCCAACACCTATGTCCCATGTTCTGTCATATACATATTGCAACCAAAGAACTTTCATGATCTGCAATTTATGCTTTTACTAGTGAGAACTCACCAAGGGTTCAAAAACATTGGCATTAATAAAGGAACAATAGATTTTGTTCTGTGAGATACTTACCCCTTTTCCCTTTTTCTTATTCCCGTCTAATATCGCTTTCGGGTTATATACTTAGTCGTCTTTCTATGATCGCGGGTTCCAGGGTTGGCGGGCTGACATATCTTCATCTCCATCTATATCCTCACATGACGAATCTGACTGACCATTGTTCATTTCCATACTTAGCCAATTTTATGGTCGCGGTTGTCGGGTTGGCGCTTCCGAACTATGTTGCTTCTTGTTGCATTATATACATCTTGTACTCAAAACTTATGTGGTTTCAATGAAATTTGCAAACCAAACAACATCCTACAAATTGTGAGATGATCTACATTTGAACCAAAAATAATCTATTAATATATATTAATATGAATACTAATGAAATAAATATCAAAACTTTCTCTTAGCCAATACTTAGCCAATTATTTGGACACCAGGTCTCGGTTTCGTGGTATCCAACACCTATGTCCCATGTTCCTTCATATACATCTTGCATCCAAAGAACATCTGTGATCTGCAATTTATGCTTTTACTAGTGAGAACTCAGCAGGGGTTCAAAAATATTGCCATTAATAAACAAAAAATGGATTTTCTACTGTGAGATACTTAGCCCTTTTCCCCTTTTCTTCTTCCCGTCCATTATCACTTTATGGTTATATACTTAGTCGCATTTCTATGATCGCGGGTTCCAGGGTTGGCGGGCTGACATATCTTCATCTCCATCTATATCCTCACATGACAAATCCGATCGAACGTTGTTCCTTTCCATACTTAGCCAATTTTATGGTTGTGGTTGTCGGGTTGGCGCATACGAACTCGCCTTTTCTTCTTCCCGTCCATTATCTCTTTCTTGTTATATACTTAGTTGCTTTGCTATGATCGTCGGTTCCAGGGTTGGCGTGATGACATATCTTCATCTCCATCTATATCCTCACATGACGAATCCAACCGACTGTTGTTCCTTTCCATACTTAACCAATTTTATGGTCGTGGTTGTCGGGTTGGCGCTTACGAACTCGACTTCTTATTTTTTTGTGATATACATCTTGCACTTAAAACTTCTGTGATCTACAATTCCATCGCAGACTCCTCGAATACATTAACTTCGTTCAAAGTATTTGTCATTGCCTTCCATCCCCACTAACTTCGTGTCCTTCCTAATATACATTAACTATGCTCTTACTAGTGACAACTGAACACACTGGTACGAAAGAATTGGCACTTGGTCCTCCGCCATATACAAATTGACTACTGGACTCCAACATCATCCCCTCTTTTGTGTTACACATTATGCATTCAAATGTTTCGAGCTACACAATTTGGCCGTCGGGGCCTCGCGTCTTCTTGGTAGACCTTGTCACCCTATTTTGGATCCTCGCTTTGGTGGGTTCACAAAATCTCCAAAGCCTAGTCATTTTTTCATGTTCTTCCCATCCTCGTACTTCTTTCCAGATATGCAACACCAAAGGTTTAATAATAAAATGCCATCATGCAACAGCCGTAAATATTGTCATTAATAAGAAAAAGTCTTGAGAACCAACCATCCCTACAGAACTTGTCCAGAAACATGCAAAGAAGATCTTGCCAGGTAATGGCAAAGCTATTACAAATTTCAATATATTAGAGAAAACAAGTTTGGGCCAGCGTTTCCCTGTTCCATACTTGGACACTTTTTCAATTGCGGGTTCCCGGATTGACAGCCTCAAAATTGTGTTTCGAATCTTCTGTGAGTTGCAAACAGTTCCCGGAGTTCCGCAATATACAATTTGTCTGTTGGAATTCCCCGTCATGAGCCCAACCGTCCGTCGTTTTTTTCCTTCCTATTGCTTATGGATTTCAACGAAATTTGCGAACCGAACAAGATCCTGCAAATTGGAAGATGATCTGCATTTGGACAAGCAATAATCTATTAATATATATTAATATGAATACTATTGGAATAAATATAAACACTTTCTCTTAATTTTTCCTCTTTTCCCCCCCTCTATTATCCCTTTGTGGTTCTATATTTAATCGCATCTATATGATCATGGCCTCCTGGATTCGCAAATTGGAAACATTTTATCTATATCTTCACACCATGAGCCCAACCGACCGCAGTCCCTTTCAATACTTAGCCAAATATATGATCATCGGGTTCCAGGTTTGCGGTATCCAACACTTATGTCCCATGTTCCGTCATATACATCTTACACCCAAAGAACTTATGTGATCTGCAATTTATGCTTTTACTAGTGAGAACTCACCAAGGATTCGAAAAGATTGGCATTAATAAATGAATAGTGGATGTTCTCTGACCTAACTGCAAATCTGAGAAACCCATAAATCACTAGGATTAATCTGAAATAATCACTCAAATATGTGACTCTGAAAAACCCCTAATCTGCAAATCTGACCTAATCTGCAAATCTGAGAAACCCATAAATCACTAGAATTAAACAAAAATAATCACTCAAATCTACAACAAATATAACAATTTCAGATTTTCAAATCTGCAGATCTAACAATTTCAGATTTTCAAATCTGCAGATCTAACAATTTCAGATTTTTAGTCAAATGGTACAAATAACATTTCAAATGCACTCAAATGTTGTCAAAAATATTTCCATTCATTGAATTACACAAGTCCTTTTTTTGGAGCATAATGAAATAAGAGACATATACAACACTTATGTCCCTTGTTCCGTCATATACATCTTGCACCCAAAGAACTTATGTGATCTGCAATTTATGCTTTTACTAGTGATAACTCACCATGAGTTCGAAAATATTGGCATTAATAAATGAACAATAGATGTTCTTATGTGAGATACTTAGCCCTTTTTCCCTTTTCTTCTTCCCATGTATTATCGCTTTCGGGTTATATACTTAGTCGCCTTTCTATGATCGTGGGTTCCAGTGTTGGCAGGTTGACATATCTTCTTCTCCATCTATATCCTCACATGACGAATCCGACCGACCGTTGTTCCTTTCCATACTTATCCAATTTTATGGCCGCGGTTGCCTGGTTGGTGCTTTCGAACTCTACTGCTTCTTGTTCCATGATATACATCTTGCACTCAAAACTTTTGTGATCTACAATTTCATCACAGACTCCTTAGCCCTTTTTCCCTTTTCTTCTTCTCGTGTATTATTTCTTTCTGGTTATAGACTTAGTTGCCTTTCTATGATCACGGGTTCCAGCATTGGCGGGCTGACATATCTTCATCTCCATCTATATCCTCACATGACGAATCCGACCAACCGTTGTTCCTTTCCATACTTAGCCAATTTTATGGTCGCGGTTGTCGGGTTGGCACTTTCGAACTTTGTTGCTTCTTGTTCCGTGATATACATCTTGCACTCAAAACTTTCGTGATCTACAAATCCACCACGGACTCCTCGAAATCACAAGCTTCACTCTACCACAGTTCACAAATGTTTCAAAGTATCTGTCACTGCCTTCCATCCCCACTAACTTCCCATCCTTCCTAATATACATTAATTATGCTCTTAATAGTGACAACTGAACACACTAGTATGAAACAATTGGCATCCAGTCCTCCGCCATATACAAATTGACTATCGAATTTCGACATCATCCCCTCTTCCATGTTACAGATTATGCATTCAAATGTTTCGAGCGATACAATTTGACTGTTGGGTCCTCACGTCTTCTGGGGAGACCTTTTCACCCTATTTTGGATCCTCATGTTGACAGGTTCACGAAATATCCAATTCTTAGTCATTGTTTCCAGTTCCGACCATCCTCATACTTATTTCCAAATATGAAACACCAAAGGTTTAATACTAAAACGTCATCATGCAACAACCGTAAGGATCATCATTAGTAAGTCAAATTCTTGAGGACTAACCATCCCTACGGAACTTGTCAAGAAACATCCAAAGGAGATATTGCCAGGTAATGGCAAAGTTATTACAAATTTCAATATATTAGCGAAAACAAGTCTGGGCCAGCGTTTCCCTATTCCATACCTAGACACTTTTTCAATTGCGGGTTCCTGGATTGACGACCTCAAAGTTGTGTTTGGAATCATCCGCAACTTGCAAGTAGTGCTTGGAGTTCCGCGATATACAATTTGTCCGCTAGAATGCCCCGTCACGAGCCCAGACGCCCGTCGTTCCTTTCAATACTTATCCCCAAGTTGGTTGTATTTCCATGACATTGTAGATTTACTGTGTATCGAGTCCACCCTTTTGTTTCCCTGTTTCATACTTAGACATGTTTTCGATTGCGGGTTCCCAGACTGGCAGGCTCAGGATTGTGTTTCCAATGCTCCATGACTAGCAAGTAGTACTCGAAGTTCCGTGATATATAGTTTGTCTGCGAGAATGCATCATCATGCTCGAGAGATACAATTTGACCCTCATGCCCTCACCTCTATTGGATGTATCTTGTAGTTGTATTTCGAAGTGTCACCAACCGCTTTCGATAATTAGTCATTCCTTACTTGTTGTTTTGTGTGCCCGCCACCTTCCTACTTCTCTTTGGGAATGCAATTGGTAAGCTTTAATGCTATAAATTCATTGTGCATGAACCTTGAACCTGCCATTAATGACCATCCTCTCTTCCGTGGTACACATTTTTCATTCAAGTTCCAAGACATACAATTTTACCTTCGGGAAGTCACGTCCCTGGGGAACCATTGTCACCCTAATTCTGAAGCATGTCCGATGACTTTCCATACTTTCCCATTTCATGGAATCTCTTTCGCGGTTCCTCGGGTTAGCGAGTTCACAAAATCTCCAATTCTTAGGCATTGTTTACTGTGCCCGACCAAGGTTTACTGCTAATAGTTCATCATGCAACAACCATACTGACCGCCATTAAAAAGAAAAAGCGTAGATGAGACGGTGAAATTTAATTAAAGCTCGACTCGTGGAATTTAAATGAATTTATCTTCTCTTATTTTGTCTTTTCTGCCTAGAGACATACAGAAAAGATCTTGCCACGCAATGGGATATATATTACAAGTTTCAATATATTAACAAAAATGAATCCGCCCAGCTGTTTCTTTATTCCATACTTAAGCCACTTTTTCGATTGCGGGTTCCTGGATAGGCGGGTTCACGTTTCCACCTCCATTGTTCTGTGTCCTGCAAAAATTACCCGGAGTTCCGCGATATACAAATTGCCCTCTAGACTGTCCTATCATACCCTCTTTGGTGTTATGCGTATTGCACTCAAAAAGTTCTGAGACATACAATTTGACCCTCATGCCCTCACCTCCAATAGTTGTACCTCGTAGCCCTCTTTTGAAGCCCGCCCGACCGCTTTTGATAATTAGACACTCCTTAATTGTTCTTTCCCGTCCCCGCAACCTCTGTACTTCTTTCTTAATATGCAATTAGAAACCTTTCATGTTAACAACTCACCATGCAAGAACCGTCAACATTGTCATTAATGAGTGAAACGCTTGAGGAGATCTCCCATTAATACGCATTAAACCAAAATCTGCGGAGAGTTATATTGTCCCTTCTGATTGTTCATCTCAAACACGGGTCATTGCGTTGGCCCATTCAAGAAATCTCCAATGCTTAATCGCTCATTGACGTATATGCCATGTTCGCACTTCTATGTGTGCAATTACTAGTCTTTAATGTTAACAGCACATCATGCAACAACCGTCGAAATTGTCATTAATGAGCGAAAGTCTCGAGGAGATCTCCCATTCACACGCATTGGACCAAGATTTTTGCAATGTTATATTATCCCTTCCAACTCTTCATTTCAATCATCGTATGGAGCAAACAAACGTTCTTGTAAACTTATGGCAACAGGTCGGTAGCAGTTTTGTGGAGATATAGTGAATATCTTCGGACGTTGGGCCAGAACTTCCACTGGTCCAGGGCATACTTTTACTATTCATCTCGTTTCGCCCAGAACGAAGTGATTTGGACTTCTGGAATCGCTCGTGCAGGTTGTGTCCCTGAAGTTTTTTACTATAAGGAGGTGGTCTCTTGGTGTGCCAAAAAATATATTTCAAGCCAAAGAATTATTCCATTGCGTGAACATTCTCATGTTTCTTTGTCACCTCAAGTCTTCTGCAAGATGTTAAACTTGTAGGAGCCAACATTGACCTTTAGAGGACAAGACTGCAAGCAGTTTCTAGAAAAATATGATAACGGGTTGGACATCATAGCCGAGTTCCTCGAATAACTGACATCAGTTCTTGAATATATCACAAATTTACACGTAAGTTCCTTTAGAAATCCATTCCTGGAAATTTCTTGGTTGTTTACAAGAATAACGGGACAGGGATCCACGACAAGCATTTCCCGTATAGTTATTTATATTTTGTACTTCACAATCAAGGAACAATTCATTTTCGATTGGGGGAAGCTAATTTAAATTGAAATCTGTTTCAAGTTGTCACGATTCAAAGAATCAAATAAATTTAATATGTCATCCTACTTGATTTTCGCAATAGTGCTTGTTTTCCATTTCCAAAACTGTCTCCTTCCAAGAAAATAAACTGTGGATTCAACCCAGTAACATTCTGGTACTAGGCCCTGTGGAGGCACAAGGCTCCCATTGTTTTTATGAAGTTTTTAATGACTTTGTCTCAGTTTTCAAAGATTTATTGTTAGGGAAGGATGCTCCTCGGATGTCTAGCCAGGCAACCAAATTTTTGCACAGGAAGAGGGCACTTGAACAAAAGGAAAATCACAATGTACTAATGGTCTTTGGATCCAAGGAAAATCTTGCTTTCCTTCCATACCACGTCACAGACAAGATGTTTGTTACAGAAATATCAAGGCAATACAACCAATGGTTGCATTTTTTCCATGACAAGAAAAAAAAATAGTTCATTCCTTTGCCCTGGAAAGCCGGGGACTTCGTGTGCAGAAACGTCAACAAGATTGACAAATTCACAGGCCATTTCAAGAACTTGAACCTAACATATGCTGAAAGGCTAAAAGGGTTCGACCCTAATGGGATTTTTCAAGAACATTTACTAGAAGTTGGCTTGAGCAGCTCTTTTATCCATAGACGCCTAACCGAAGACAGGGACAGCGACGCCAACAATCCTGCTTCTAGCAATTGCAACGTAGAGACATTGCAAAGCGCGACTGAATTGTACTGAAAATGGGGAAAAGTATCTGGTGAGAAGAGTGTCCAGTCCCTCGCCAGCACTCCCAAGAGCATGACATCATGGAGCATCGCTTCAACGGCCCACCCCATTAAGAAAGCAACCCAGAAATCTTCAAACGGAGGACAAAATAAAAAGCCTCCTCGCACAAACATTGATAGTTTTCACAAAGTTCCCTTGACGAAGAAGAGAAAAAACGTTGCAGGGCAGGCGGACTAACCCAAAATTGAAAGTGAACAGATGCAACTTGAAATTGAAACTGAGCACAAGCACAAAGTTTGTCCGTCCGCAATGGAAATAGTTGAGACTGACATTTTTTACGAAGATGAATCCTTCGTATTCCAGAGCATTGTTTTTGACAGCCAATCTAAAAATATGGTCATTGAAAAGAGAGATGTAACAAATAGGAAAGGAAAATCTCGTACAGAGATTAACTTTAGGAAAATGTGACCATCCCAAATCTCCTTATTCCACCGCATAACTAGTGATGCTCTTCATGATTCCATTGGAGGAATTGAAGCAGAGAATGCCAAACTAAAAGACCGTGTTAAGGAATTTGATGAGGCTTTCATTGCTACCCCAAAGTTTTCCAGTCCTTTAGCAAAAAACGTGTCTTCCACCCCTGCAGCTAAGTTAAAAGTATCCTCCAGCCTCCTCACATCGTGTAGATCCCTTGTAGAGAATAACATCAAGAAACGAATGGAGCTAGTTACTGAAGCCTGGGAAACATCACAAAATATAGCTTCCTTTCGAAAGAGGGAAAATGATTTGCACGAACATTTGCAGGCGAATTTAAAAAATGATCAACGTTTTTGTGAATAGGTGTTGACCCCTTTTGCCAACCATGCCATCAATAGATCGGATCTGAAAAGAAGACTAGAGAATCTCCCCTCCCCAAAGTGGACCAAACGATTAAAATCATGCTGGCAAAAGAAAGTTAAGAACCTGGAGCTCATTTTCGAATCATGTAAACAAGCCATATCAAAAAAAGAAGAATTATTCATAAACCTGATCCAAATAGACTTAGCCGGAAGTACCAACGAGGTTCAATACCCAAACTTAATTCTCAAATCCTTGTCAATGATCAAAGAAGCCTTCGATGAATAACTTGATATTTTAAAGGGGTTGTCTTTCGAAAAAATTTATGGCATCCTTGAATATTGTGTAGATGAGCTCGAGAGCTGGCTACTGGACTATTCGATACACAATGAAGAAATTGAACAGAGTCTGCATAGTATTTCTATGGATCTAAGGAAATTGGAAAACAAGCTTTTCGACATAGAAATCCAGGATGAAATCAACGTGGCCCCCATGAGAAGCTACATTGAAGAATGGTTACAACGGAGAATCGACAACCTCATCAAGGAAGGGCAACAATCGGTTGGCACAATTCCAGTGGTCGTTGACGACAGCAAAAAAAACACATCGACTTCATAGTAAGTATATATTGATATCATCTTGTTTTATTTATCAATCCAGTTATTCTACCTCTTTAAATAGAAATCTCTAACCAAACACTCATAACTTCCAATTTCTTATTTTTAGGTCTTCCTCTCTACCGTCGCGCACTTAGAAAACAGGTTATGGGCCCACACCTCCTTCATTCAGTATAACCACTGGAAGGGAGCATATCCATAAGGATACTAAGCTCGTTGAAGAACTGCCACTAGGGTTTCTAGTAGGAGCAATCACCAAAGCATTGTCGCTAGGGTTACTAGCAGATGCAGTTGCAGAAACCCTAATCCTCTCGTTGAGGCACCTTAAGTGAAGGAATTGACCTAATTTTTTGATAGACTAGTGCACCCTAGCCTAGCGCATCTCCTGGTACTCTTAGCAAGCTAAGATGCCAAGTTTGAGTTTTTGGTCAAATCTAGGGTTGACCAAGTCAAGGCAACCATGACTTACTCTATGAAGTCAGAAAACAAGTTAGATGGGGCTTCTAACTTCAGAGCATGGAAGAAAAAGATTGACCTCATCCTTGCCAAGAATAAAGTTCTAGATATCATGAAAGGAAAGATCGTGGAACCAGAGTTTGAAGAAGGAAAAGAGAAGGAACCGCAGAACGTTGCAGTTATGGATAAGTTCAAAGACAATGACATCAATTCCATGAGAATCATAGTTGACTCTATAAAATACCACTTGATACCCTACACATCCCATCTTGACTCATCTAAGATGTATGATGCCCTAACAAATCTCTTCTCAGTCAGAAACATTGGACAAGTAATGAGTCTGAAGAATGAGCTCTGTGACATGAAGATGAATGATGATGACAGCATAACATCATACTTTGTGAGAATCTCTCAGTTAAGAGATCAACTACAAGCTATTG
>ML783730.1:559663-569901 GCA_009831015.1 Picea engelmannii
TTTTTTTTATTATTTACATTTGTTATGTTTTAGTGGTTGTCTTTCTTGCTAGTGTACCTTTCTTTTGACTGCCTCTTCTTTAATATTGTGTTAAGTATGCTTTGTCAATATCAATATTGTGTTTCCTTTTGATAATCTCTTCTTTCAATATTGTGTTTTATTTTTCTCATCATTAAAATGTGAATAGCCATTAGTCATGGATGCTTTCTTATTCATTGTTTCATATAGAGTATGTAAAACGGGAAGACATGCTTTAATCTTACTTAGATTGTATATTAATTAAGTTTTTTTAGTTTGCTTATATAATTTGGATTTGGCACGTGTATTTTTTTACATGTGGTTTACAACACTAAAGATTGATACTCGTTATGTATACAGAAAACCTTCTCGAAATTCGCAAGAGAACATGGAGAGATCGAGCATTTTCGGAATATTGGGGGCTCAACAACAAACGCATCATATAGACCTATTTAAGGGCATCACATGTCACTTACAAGGAATTAAACCTGGGTGAAAAGGGTAACAACCATTCCTCCCAACCACCCAAGCTACAATAAACAATTTGACATATACATTTACTTTTACATCAAAATTAATATAATCTGGAGTGGAATGAAATGCTTTTAGTAATTAGACACTCTATAAGTTTTTAAGGCCCAATATATAATTTGGATATGTCACATGCATGCATTTACTTTTAGATCAAAATTAATAAAGTTTGAGAATCTTTTTATCATTATTAGTCCCTGCCGAAGGCATAGAGGGACTATAGCGATCGATAATTCATTGACTTCTGTTGGCGACGGAAGTCACTCCTGGATTGCTAGCAGGAGCAGAGCCCGACGCCCATCAGTTTAATGTCACGATTTGTTTTAAGGTGGTGATCAAATGGAGGAAAACTCGAGGAGATATCACTCTAACTCAGGGACTGAGTCTAGTACATAAGAGACAAAGGAGGTCTTGATCCAACTTCAGCCAGTAGGTTGATAAAAGGGCGAATAGGTGGAAGACTTAATGAGGAAAATGGACAAACAACTTTAGGCAACAGGCTTACAGCTATCTGTAGATGAAAGACACTGAATGCAAGATTCTCTTGGTTCAGGGTCTCAAGGAACCGAGGAGGACTCGACTGGATCCTCCAATTCCAAGTCACTCGGCGCTAGGGAAATCACAAGAACTGACTAGAAACAACATAACTGCTACAGTGATCCAATCCAACATCATCCTATAACAGCTATAAGCTCGACTGGATCCTCCAATTCCGAGCGTTTCTAACATAGTGTAACAAAGATGTAAAAGAAACTGGCATTCATTAGGCAAGAAGTCTCAAGAGTTCATACATAACCAGAGTATCAATGCTTCATTAAAGATTTACAATCGAGAGCTCAGCTCAACCATCGATAGATACAAAAATGGCGAAAACGCCTTCATATACTCAAAACAACAACAGCAGCGGAACCGAGACATGGCATTGAAAGCTTTGCGTCTGCATGGCTTCTAACAGTCGACATCTAAAGGGTCATGCAACTTATGTCAGACGCAATCTTAATTCTTTGACAGTTCCAGCAGTGAATCGACGTGCCTTTAATTCACTGTCGGACTCTCCCATTATGGCGGAGACAATGTCTAACCACCACCAACCGCTTCAATAACTGCTTCATCAGAATTGAGGATGGCCCGGCCAACTCGGCACCTTTTGGACGTGGAGGGCCTCCCATGCAGCCACCTGGAATAACCGATCAGCTCAAAGGATATGCGGGGAGGACAGCGTGGAAGGTGGGGTACGGGAACGAAGTGATGAGGCCGCGATAGCAGAGGGAGAGAGAGATTGCAGGGGGGACACATGGAAAAATGCGATAAGCGAAGGAGGTGGAGGAATAGATGTGATGGACACACCTTGGGGGAAGGTTGACGTGGAGGGAAGGAGACGCGTGGCAGGTGGTGTGTGGATGATGAGAAAGAAGGAAGACCATGCGGACTATAGAGGAGAGGTAGATGGATGACACGCGGCAGCAGGAGAAAGGTGGAAAGGAGGATGACATGATGAGGGAAGGGCCCACGCCAGTTAAACCCAGAGTGGCTGAGAAGGATGAGGTTGTCCGAGCGTCGTTGATCCGGGCGCTGTAATCTCAGCCGTCAAAAGTTGCTTGCTTGATTCCGGACCCCCCCCTCCGCTTAAAGGTAGAAAGGCAGGGGGGGTCCGGAATGGTCTTCATCACCCTTGATCTGGGCACGCTAATCTGGACCATTGGAGAGTTGCGCNAGAAAGGCAAGGGGGGTCCGGAATTCGCTGTGCGCCGTTGATCTACACGCACAAATTTCGGCCGTCCAAAAATGATTCTCGTTTAACACAGACGCACTCGCGCCCAAAACTTAGGACAAGTGGGTTTTTGACCCATCCTTTTACATTCTAACCCCCCTACAAGAAATATCTCTAACATCTGGCTCCATGGGGGATAGAGTCGTCCCTGTGATGCTCTAAGAACTCTTATGCAGATTCAGTGCCTTTGTTGTTGGACTTATGGAGTCATTTATTAGTCCGAAAAACAAAAACAGAAACAATATTTACAAAACAAAACAAAAAGAGCCAACTGTGGCTCACAGAAAACATTTCTTTAAGAAATGCCCATTTACTGGGCTGCTAAAAACTTCGTTGCCTTCCAGATCCTGCAACCTGTAAGTGTTGTTTTGAAATACTTCAAGGATCTTGTAAGGCCCGATCCATAGGGCATCGAATTTACTGTGGTTGCCCTTTTCCTGCCTGGGTGCATCCCATTTGAGCACCAGATCACCTTGCTCGAACTCTTTCCTTTTGCTCTCTCTATAAAAAGCCTGTTTGATCTTCTGCTGATGATTGTAGGCTCTATCCATGACTTGTTATCTGATCTGTTGCACTTCCACCATCTGATGAATCCTTCTGAGTACATGATTAGGTTCTCCTTCAAGGACCTGGAGGAAATTTGCCACAGGTAAGGCAATTTGAGTGGGGAAGACGGCTTCTATTCCATAAACAAGTTGGAAAGGTGAGAGACCCAGGGATTTCTTGGTTGTCACCCGATCGGCCCAGAGAGCAAATTTGAGCTTTGAGTCCCAGGCCTTCTGATTGTCCTCCAATAGCTTTTTGATAAGCTTGATCAGGCTTTTATTGGAGGACTCTGCCAGTCCGTTTCCTTGAGGATAGTATGGAGTGGAGTGAACCAATGAAATCCCAAATTGTTCACAAAATTTGATCAGAGGCTCAGACCTGAAGGGGGAGGCATTGTCAAAGACAATCCTGCTTGGGCAGCCAAACCTGGCTATGATGTCTTCCAAGAGGCTGATGATTACTTTGTGAGAAGTGCTCCTGGTGGGGACAGCCTCTATCCACTTGGTGAAATAATCAGTTGCAGTGAGGATCCATCTGTGTTGGCCACTTGAGGGAGGATGAATCTCTCCAATGAAATCCAATCCCCACTGCTGAAAAGGTGTTGCAACTACCACAGGTTTTAATGGCAGGGATTTGAGTTGCTGCTTACCTGAGAACTTCTGGCATTTAATGCAAGCCCTGACTTCTCTGCAAACATCAGTGAACAAAGTAGGCCAGTAATACCCAACCCGGAGGATCTTATGGGTTGTGGTCTTCCAAAAATGATGACCTCCACAGAGACTGCTATGAAAATCGAACATCACTTTCTGCGCTTGCAGCGGGTCTAGGCATCTTAACAGTATTCCCAGAGGATCTCTCCAGTACAATGCTCGGTCAATGAGACAATATTTGACCGCTTTAAGCTTCAGAGCTTTGGCCCTACTTTTCCCAATCCATCAGGGGGCTTTAATTCTTGCAGAAAGTACAAGATATCCCTGTACCAGGGACATGCTGCTAGTGGTATGACGGTCTGAGAATTACTGCTAGATGACTCAGCTTGATTGTTGACGAAGTTAATCCCCAGAGTTTTGAAATTGGATTCAGCCAGCAATCTGGCCAAACCTTGCCCCTTTATCAACTTGGTGGGCTTAATCTCTAGGTCAAACTCCAGGATCTTGGCGATCCATTTACCCCTTCTCCCGTCTATGTCAGGTTGTATAAGAATGTCCTTCACAGAGGCTGAAGGGACATATGCAGTGATCTTTGAGTGCAAGACATAGATCCTGAAAGCTTTGAGAGCTTTCACCAATGCATAGGCCTGCTTCTCCATGATCTCATATCTTAGCTCAGCATCTCTCAGCCCCTTGTTGAAGAAGGCAATGGGTTGTTCTCGCCCTTGATCGTTTCTTTGCAATAAGACTGCTGCTACTGAGTCATCAGAAGCAAATGATAAAATCAGGAAATCTTTAGAATAATCGAGACTGATTAGCACAAGTGCCTCAGTCAATGCTTTCTTTATCTGGGCAAAAGATCCCCTGGATTCAGCAGTCCACTTTATTTCATGGCCCTTCCTGAGCATGGTTGTAATGTGTTTCATCAGCTCGGCGAAGTTCGAGACGAATCTCCTCAGGAAGTTTACTTTCCCCAAAAATGCCTGAACTTCTTTCTTGGACCGAGGAAGTGACAGGGCTTGAATCGCTTCCACCCTACTCGGGTCAATCCTTACTCCTTCTGCTAACACTATGTGACCTAACAACTTCCCCTCCTGCATAGCAAACGGTGATTTCTTGGGGTTTAAAGACAGGCCATACCTCCGACATTTCAGGAAAACTCTTTTTAGGTGGAAGCAGTGCTCTTTATCAGTCTTGGAGAAGACTGTGATGTCATCCAGATATATCACCACAAACTGGTCCTTCTCCCCGATGAAGGCTATGTCCATGGCTCGCTGAAATGTTGCTCCTACATTCATCAGTCCAAAAGGCATCTTGGCATACATGAATGTGCCCCAAGGAGTGGTGAAGGTTGTTTTTTCTCTGTCCTCAGGCATGATTGATATCTGATTGTATCCAGAGAAACCATCAATCATGGATATTCTAGATGAACCGGTTACCCTCTGCAATATGTGTTCCATGTTGGGCAGGGGGTAATTGTCCTTCCTCGAACTTTTGTTCGGGTTCCTGAAATCGACGCAGAGTCTGATTTCTCCACTCTTCTTTCTCACCGGGACCAAATTGGCCACCCACTCCGAATACCTCAAGGGGACAATGATCTGGGCATCCAGCGGTTTCTTTACCTCCCTCTCCATGACAGGTAGCAGCATGGGATTTATCTGCCTCAGCTTCTACTTGAATGGTTTAGCCTCTTCTTTCAGTGGGATCTTGTGCTCTATGACTGATGTGTCATACGTTTTGAGGTCTTTGTAGGTCCATGCAAACACATCATCAAACTGCTTCAGCAACATAGTATATTCAGCCCTCTGTTCTTCAGTCAAACTCCTTGACAGCTTGACTAATTGAGGCTCCTCAGATGTGCCTATGTTGCATTCGGTTGTGTCATCATCTTCACCTAAAACCTTACCCTTTACTACCACATCATTCCCGTCAAACAATCTTTCTAACGGGATCAGACCTTTCGGAATTTGATTGCTCGGTAGCTGAATGATCTGGTGATCAGCAATTTTGTTCACAAATTTCCTAGGGTGATGATCACTTTCCTCATCAGGATTCTCATCTATGTGCATTGTGGAAAAATCATCAATGGACTGGAGGAATTTCTCAATTTCCTGATCATCTTCAAACACCTTCCAGTGTTTGACATTGTCTGGTATAGAAGGTCTGTATTTTATTTCAACGTCAGACCCGACAGTGGGCGATGTGGGAACTTCGAGCACACTAGCTATGAAAGCTAAACAGTCGGTCGAGGCATTTTCCTCCCTTGGAATGTAGGAAATGTTAAAAGCCAGGAAGGAATCATCAACCAGGTCCCATACCTCGTTCCTGTAATTCCTGAGTCGAGGATGCTTAGTCTGATAAACATTTTTGACCTGTTGGACAATCAATTCTACATCACCAAACACAGCCATCTCCTTGATTCCCATTTCTTTTGCAGCTCTTAATCCCAGAACCGAAGCTTCATACTCTGCTACATTATTGGTGACCTCGAATTCCAACCTGTATGACAGAGAGATGGTCTCATGACAAGGTGATATAAATATCACTTCGGCACCTGCACCCATACTGGAGGAAGCTCCATCAAAGAACATTTTCCACACAGAGGTGATTGGAGGGGAGGCCTCCTGATTAAGAATAGGCTGCTTTCTGATCTGTAAAGGAGCTTCAGGGGTGCGGGTGAGCTGTAGTAAACTGGAGCCTAAATCAGTGTCCAAGGCATAGATGGGATGATTAGTAGGGTTGGCTTCATCACTGATTATGTAGGCCAGTTGGGCTTCTCTGTACAGTCTCCTATGTTCCCCTCCAAAGACAGGAATGGTGGCATATGTGAGATCCATCTGCAAGGTTCCTCCCAGTCTCTTAATCCAAGACCTTGACAACAGCATGCCAAACTTGGGGGGAACATCAGCTACCACAATATCCATGACCATACTCTTCATGGGCAGCTGAAACAAAGAGACTACTAGGTCCTTAATCACTCCTAAACATTGAACCCTCCGGGAGTCAAAAGAATAGAGGTCATGATAAGCTCGGGTGACTTCCAGTCCTAATTCTTCCATGACGGCTTTGGGCATGAGGTTGTGGGAGGCCCCTGAATCCATAAGGAAATTATGCAGTACCTTGTCATGTATGTTCAGGGAAGTGTAGAAGGGAGGGGATGAATCATCTCTATCCTCTACCATGGGACCTAGGACAACTGCAAGCCTTTCATCTTGGAGGTTTATGGAGTCTGTGAGAGGATATGAGGCTTCGGATTTCAGCAATTCAGAGAAGCGTTTTTTGAATTCCCCATGTTTGATTAGCTTTGTGAGGGGTACAGGAATCCTGATCTTTTGAATCTCATGTTCGAAATTGAAAGGGGATATGAGCTTTGGAGCTTCTCTAATTTCAGGAACATGATTATGGACAATAGGAGAGAGGGGTTGGGATTTCTTACCTCTGTGAGAATCTGCTACCTCATTAGCAGGCTTCTCTGCTCTATTGGATGGCTCAGGAACATCAGGTGCTACTGCTCTTTTGTCGGACCTTAAGTTGTACCTGCCTCGACCGCCGCTAGCTTTGTCTCCTTTACTCAATTCGTTCAGCTGACTATCCATGAGAGACTCTGCATATGCGAATTGGGTCAGATGAGGGAAAGGGGGAGTGACTTCTAAACTGTGGATTTTTGGCTCAGGCTCGTCTGCTTCCCCTTCTTCTTCATCATCCACAAAAATGTTCTGGAAGGGAGCCTGAACTTTTTGGTCGTCTCTGTCTCTTTCTTTCTCTTTGTGCATAGTTGGAGGAGTGAAATTAGTTGGCCTTCTGAAGCCTGCCCTGTTCTCGGTGCTCTGAGGGCCCTTATACATTTGCTTCCTTTCCACCTTCAATCTCTCCACCTCTTCTTTAAGGAGGTTCATAACTCGGGTCAGCTCATTTACTTGAGGGTGGGACAGTGATGGGCCGGAAGTTGAGGCTTCCAATTTTTCCTTTCTTCTATCTGTGTCGGCCTGGCTTCTCAGTCTATCAGATGCCAATATGTTGGATTCCACTTCTATAGCTGCATATTTCATCTGAGCTAAAGAGGTGGCTCGTCTTTCTCTTAACACGAGACAGAAATCAGGGTCAAATGCGCCAGCATAGGAAATTTTGGCAGAGGCCTCTGAGGGTTTAATCTCTGCAGGAATCTTGTTGTACATTTTATTAAATCTTTTGGAGAAGTCTGAGACAGACTCTCCTTCCATCTTCTTCAGAGACCCAAACTCTGTCATGTAATACATATAATCCTTCCTATCTCCCCACTGTCTCAGGAAAACACTATCCAGAGCCTCTATTCCAACGATAGATCCAGGGGCTAGTCCTCTAAACCATTTCCTGACCTCACCCTCCAGGCTTTGGACAAAGACTCTCATCCAGACATCTTCATTTTCAATATTTAAGTTGTCTGCATAACTGTAAAAAGCAGCCAAGTGCTCCTCAGCAGTCATGTCTCCCTCCCCACTGAACTTGGGCATGTATTTCAAATAGTCTCCTGCAGGGAGAGGGTTCAGAGGATGGGGTAGAATCAAAGGAGCATACCTGGCAGCGACTATGGCATCCATTCTATTCGGAGGGGGATTAGCACCAACCATAGGGATATAAGGTGAAGGGGAACTCGGAGGAGAAGGAGTATGGACGGGATATGTCGGAAAAGAGGTTCTTGGAGGAGACAACGGAGAAAACAAAGAGAGAGCCAAAGGATCTGAGTGTGCAGATGCTTCTCTATGTGTAGTGGTGGTAACAAAAGGAGGGGTGGTGAAGTCTTCAGAAGCTCGAGGTCTGTGATGAGGCAAGACCTCCAGGGAGGAAGGAGTGACAAGGATTTCTCTTTCTGATACTAGACCAAGAGGAGGAAACTCAGCAGGAACACTCCCGAAATTTAGAGAACGGGGGACTTCGGAAGAAGGACGACCAGGAAGCTGCGAATAAGAAAATGGAGTTCTCACAGAAGGGGAGGGCGTATTACCTGTTTCGGTGATGGAAACTTCTCTCACAGAGCTCTTTCCCTTTCTGCGCACTGCTTCTGCGTCAGCTTCTGGTGTAGCTAAAGGCAAGTGTGGGTTAGACCTCGTGTGTCTGCCTCTCAAAGCCACATTTGATAGTGCAGTTTCTCCCCAGCGGAGTCGTCACAATGGAGTCGCCTGGTGCATAGTAGCAATCTTCAAGTTCTGATATCTGATGCACCTTCAGAATCAGTTGATCTTTGTCGTTCAATCCCAGGGAAAATTTTCAACTTCATCCCCGGCAACGGCGCCAGAAATGTTGGCGACGGGAGTCACTCCTGGATTGCTAGCAGGAGCAGAGCCCGACGCCCATCAGTTTAATGTCACGATTTGTTTTAAGGTGGTGATCAAATGGAGGAAAACTCGAGTAGATATCACTCTAACTCAGGGACTGAGTCTGGTACATAAGAGACAAAGGAGGTCTTGATCCAACTTCAGCCAGTAGGTTGATAAAAGGGCGAATAGGTGGAAGACTTAATGAGGAAAATGGACAAACAGCTTTAGGCAACAGGCTTACGGCTATCTGTAGATGAAAAACACTGAATGCAAGATCCTCTTGGTTCAGGGTCTCAAGGAACCGAGGAGGACTCGACTGGATCCTCCAATTCCAAGTCACTCGGCGCTGGGGAAATCACAAGAACTGACTAGAAACAACATAACTGCTACAGTGATCCAATCCAACATCATCCTATAACAGCTATAAGCTCGACTGGATCCTCCAATTCCGAGCGTTTCTAACACAGTGTAACAAAGATGTAAAAGAAACTGGCATTCATTAGGCAAGAAGTCTCAAGAGTTCATACATAACCAGAGTATCAATGCTTCATTAAATATTTACAACCGGGAGCTCAGCTCAACCATCAATAGATACAAAAATGGCGAAAACGCCTTCATATACTCAAAACAACAACAGCAGCGGAACCGAGACATGGAATTGAAAGCTTTGCGTCTGCATGGCTTCTGACAGTCGACATCTGAAGGGTCGTGCAACTTATGTCAGACGCAATCTTAATTCTTTGACAGTTCCAGCGGCGAATCAACGTGCCTTTAATTCACTGCCGGACTCTCCCATTATGGCGAAGACGATGTCTAACCACCACCAACCGCTTCAATAACTGCTTCATCGGGATTGAGGATGGCCCGGCCAACTCGGCACATTCTGGACGTGGAGGGCCTCCCATGCAGCCACCTGGAATAACCGATCGGCTCAAAGGATATGCGGGGAGGACAACACGGAAGGTGGGGTACGGGAACGAAGTGATGAGGCCGCGACAGCGGAGGGAGAGAGAGATTGCAGGGGGGACACATGGAAAAATGCGATAACCGAAGGAGGTGGAGGAATAGATGTGATGGACACACCTTGGGGGAAGGCTGGCGTGGAGGGAAGGAGATGCGTGGCAGGTGGTGTGTGGATGATGAGAAAGAAGGAAGACCATGTGGACTATAGAGGAGAGGTAGATGGATGACACGTGACAGCAAGAGAAAGGTGGAAAGGAGGATGACATGATGAGGGAAGGGCCCACGCCAGTTAAACCCAGAGCGGCTGAGAAGGATGAGGCTGTCCGAGCGTCGTTGATCCGGGCGCTGTAATCTTAGCCGTCAAAAGTTGTTTGCTTGATTCCGGAGCCCCCCCCCCTCCGCTTAAAGGTGGAAAGGCAGGGGGGGTCTAGAATGGTCTTCATCGCCGTTGATTCGGGCATGCTA
>ML783730.1:570005-596254 GCA_009831015.1 Picea engelmannii
GGGGGGTCCGGAATTCGCTGTGCGCCGTTGATCTACGCGCACAAATTCCGGCCGTCCAAAAATCATTCTCGTTTAACACAGACGCACTCGCACCCAAAACTTAGGACAAGTGGGTTTTTGACCCATCCTTTTACATTCTAACCCCCCTACAAGAAATATCTCTAACAACTTCATATTAGTTTGTCCTTTGACCACAAATATTTGCATAATATCTATTGTTGGAACTAGGGAACTAAAAACATTGATTTTTATATAATAAAAAGTATCATATATGTCATGATCTGATTGGATAACAGATTGGAGGTCTTATTGTCGGCTTCGTTATTCCCAATGTTTTATATGTTAGCATATCCAAAAAAAATTATCATATACGGTCTTTTTGAATCATATATTTTATTATGCATTTCTCGAAAGTGGATTAATGCTAGCATTAGTTCGAATGTTTGTCCTAGCATTTTATGCTAGCTAAATTTATCCCAATGTTTGATATGCTAGCATATCCAAAGTTTTTGGATCATATACAGTCTCTTTGAGTTGTTATATTATAAAATAATATAATAAATGTTTTTTTGGTACGTAAGAGACCTGCCACACTACATTCTTTCTTAAATATTTACAGAGCAGTTCTGACAGACTTAAATGTTTACCTAACAGGCTTCAGAACATTAAATGTTTACTTAGCAGGCCTGTTACAGTACATTTTCTTCTGTTTTTTTTTTATATGCAATGTTCTTTGCAGTCAATGTGGGCAATATTGTTCTTCAGCGGCATTGTTGGTTCACGGGTTCATGCTTGCTTCTTCCATGTTCACTAATTTCTTATTTGCATGTTGTTGTTGTTCTTGTCTTCGTGTTGGCCTTGTTGCAGTTTGCACATTTGAGGCTCTGCAACTGCGATTGGAACTACCCTTCTATTGTTCCCCATTGACGGGGGGGTTTGGGTGTCGTGTTTATTTTCGCTTGATGTTTGTAGTTTGCAGGTGGGAAATTTGACTACTGGGGATTCCTGAGTCGAAATCCTCTTGCAAAACATCTGTGTATGTGAGGAGAACATACAATATCCTTTTGCGATGCATCACTTTTTCTATGATGGAGGTAGGTTATGTGTCGAACATTGGCCTTTAGACGGTCCTCCCAGCTTTGAATTTTACCTGATAGGTCTCACAGCCTGAACTATTTCATTAACAGATGTGTTGCAATACATTTTCATTCGAATTTTTTGATCAAGTCTTGTGTGCAGTGAACTTGGCCAATATTGTTCTTCACCGACATTCCTGGTCGACTGGTTGGTGCTTGCTTCTTTGTTCGTTGGATGCTGCTTATTTTTGTTTGATTCAATTTTGCAGGGTTCGGGTCCTGTGGCTGCAGTTGGGCCTTTTGGTGCTTCTTAACTGGGTTGTCATTTGTTGCTTGCTCTTGTTTGCTTAAGCTTTGCTATGTTGGGGTGTTGCATCTGTAGTTGGATCTGTTGTTACACTGTTTTGTAGTTGGCTCCCCAGAAAATACTATTAAGATAAAATAACATGCAAAATTTTGCAGTCGATGTAAATTACATCTCTTACGGCTTCAACTAGGGTTTGTCGGGCTCCAACTATATTTCATAGCTAACGATGTTTTCCCATGGTTAATGTCTTACTATGGTTTCATAGTTATCAGAGTAAGTGTTGTTGTCTTAACGATAAAGTTCTTCTCTCCCTTTCTTTTTCCTCTTGTAAACTTTCATGTTTTTACCTTTTGTTCTTCCGCTCTATTATACGTTTATGGTTCTATACTTTGCCACGTTTCTGTAGTCCCAAGTTCCCGGGGTGGACAATTGATAAATCGTCATCTCCATCTATATCTTCACATCATGAGTCTGACCGGCCACCGTTCGTTTGCATATTTATCCAATTTCTTCTAAACTTGCTCATTTTTCCCTTTTGTTCTTACCCTCTATTATGCATTTATGGTTCTATACTTTCTCACGTTTCTGTGCTCGCGGGTTCCCGGTGTGGCGATCTGACAAATCGTCATCTCCATATATCTTCACATCACGAATCCGACCGACCGTCGCTCGGTTGCATACTTAGCCAATTTTATGAACGCGTGTTCGTGGATAGGTGCTATCGAACTATGGTAACTCGTGTTCGGGGTATACATCTTGCATCCAGAACTTTCGTGCTCTACAATCGAACTATGGTAACTCATGTTCGGGGTATGCATCTTGCACCCAGAACTTCTATGCTCTACAATAAGACCCCTCACTCCTCGAACTCGCAACCCTGCCTCTAACTACAATGAATATATATGTCTGACCTGACTTTCCATACTTAGTCGAGTCTTCAAATTTTTGCGGGTTCACATGTTCCCCGGTTCAGAAAAGTTTAAAAGCATTTTTTCGCTCCCCTCCATCCTCACCACCTTCCGTCCTTCCCAATGCACATTAATAATTCTTTCAAAAGTGACAACCGACCAGACAGGTTCGAAAATATTGGATTTAATAAGAAGAAATCTCGAGGACATCTCCCATTAAAATGCATAAACATGCGAATATTATGGGATATGATAAAAATAATTTCCTACATTTTGAATTTGCAAAAAAAAATATTGGCTTTTTTTTTTTTTTAAAGGCATCATCATAGTAACAGTGCAATACCATACTACCACACTTCCATCCACAGAGGTGTTGACGTCATGTCCCTCTTTAATACTATGTATATGTTACATGTTGTCATATTTGAGAATCTGCTCGGATATGGGAATGTTATTACGTGTTATTAGTCACTATTCAACGCACATATTCGAAAATATTGGCATTAATAAGCGAAAAGATCGAGGGCATCTACCATTAAGACGAATTAAACCAAAATCTATGGAAGATTATACTATCATCCTCCAGTGTTGCTTTTAAATACTTATTCCCATTTCTCTCTATCATCAAAGAGTTGGGCTTTAGGTTGCCTTCGTTCTAATGTTCCTGGTCATGGACATGTAAGACAACTTAGAGATGCCATTAAGGCCCAAATGAAAGAAGAGAGAATGGTTTTATGTGACGTGAGCTTTAAGCCAAAAAAAAACTCTGTTATCCAACAGAAACTCAGATGGGGAAAAAAAAAAAACAAGTATCTTATGATTGGTGTTATCCCTGTATTCGATGCTTTGGTTGGTTGAAAGGCCTGCCTGCAGATTTGTTTGTTGATATTCTTTGTTTTCTTGCTGGGAGTTGGAAGGGATTTTTAGGTCACCTGCAAAATGCTCCTTTGTTGAAGTATATAGTCTCTTCCAACAACACATAGTTGGCAAGTGTATCAAATTCTGCAAAGCACACAAGAATTTGTCTTCGTCAGAGGAGTCGCACTTACCGTGGCTTGCAAAATGGTCTGTAATATTTGGAAATGACGCGAAATATCACTCCATTCGTGAATGTACTCAGAAGGAAATTATAGATTTGGATCGTCGCGGGTAAGAGAAACTGTATGGGTGGATAGAATGACATACTAAGATTACAAAAGTTTCTATTTCAAAGTTTGCTAAGCTACTTCTGGGTGTGGTAACAGAATTGACAGAAAGCCATATTCTTTGTCAAAGTTTGTCCACTGTCCTTTGGATGTAGTTACATACTCCACATACAATCAACTGTCTATCGCTACTGCACATTTTTTATTTTACTACTCATATGCCTATAACTAGATTATGGACTTTGCAACACTTTCTGAGGGTTACTTTATACTACCACCTTCTGCAAGAATTTTCGCGTGTTCAGGTAATGATTTGGTTTCTGAAAATCACCTTTTACTACCACCTTCATGTAATCATCTTATTTCATTCTTTAGAAGAGACCTTACTGTAGTGGTGTGTTTCCGGATTTGTTTCCACCTAATGTTAATCTTATTGTTGTTTCCCTTTCTTTGGATAGGGAAAATGCATTTATTCTATTGCAGTTGATGCGATATTTGAAAAAAAAAATGTTCAAATCATACAATTTCTTTTTTTTTTAAATATATAACAATGTATTTTTTTAACAGACGGTTGTTCGAAAAGTTTTAGGCGTTGTTTGGGGTTCACGTCATCCACTATGGAAATTGCATTAACATTGCAATGTCAGATAATAGATGTCTGGCATGTGCCTAATGTCAAGGTAATTATCGCAAAGGACAGCCAACGTCCAACGATTTATGGACTCAAAGCAACATTGTAGATTTCATGAGAAAGCAACACTAAATTCGATGTTCTTTTCAGGTTTGACAATCCTGCAGTTTAAGTTCTTTGACAATGACAGCCCTGCTTGTTCATTGCATTGTCGCATTGTAGTCAGTAGCACTTTTCCCATTTCCACCTCCATTGTCAATGTCTGAGGCCTAAGCTATCTGGAGCCTGGGGTCACTGCTTATGTGGATGCTTGAAGGTGAAACTACCTGGAACCTGGGATCACGACTTCTTACACTTGACATTAGTATTAGTAGTGATCGAAAGTTGATTGTATGTTGAGTCTGTTACTACATCCAAAGCTCGCTCAACACTATTTGACATAGAAACTGGTTGTCTGTCATACAACTTTGGCATAAAACGTTCTATGATTTTAGAATGTTGATTCAAACGTACATACAATTTCTCACATTCATTGGTATCCAATTTTATAATTTCCTACTGAGTGTATTTGAGCATGGAGTAATATTTGGCATCACTTCCGAACATTCCAGACCTTTTTGTGGTCTGCCATGCCTGCCACCCCTACAATGAAAGATATATTCTAATGCGATCTCCATCATTTGATACACTTCCCAGACCTGTGATTCCGAAATAAGTCATGTACTTCAACAGAGGAACATTTTGCAGCTGGCTTGGACGTTCCTTCCTATTTAATGTAATAAAACAAAGAAGTTCAACATACAAATCTTCAGGCAGTATTTTCAACCAAACAAATGATCGAATACAGGGAGAATAACAGTCACAACATACTTGAATTTTTTTTTTGTCTCAGTTTTTGTTGCCTAACAGGATTTGTTTCCCCCGGAACTGACGTCACATAAAACGACTCCCTCTACTTTGAATTGGGCCTGAATCGCATTTCTAAGTTGTCTCATATGTCAATGGTCAAGAACATTACAAGGAAGGCACCTTAAACCCCAAGTTTTTGACGGCAGAGGGAAATTAACACTTATCAAAGAATAGAATGTTGAATAACTAGCCAATGTAGGCAGGCCATATCTAGAAGAGACAAGCTATTCAAAAAACTGGGATAGATCTAGTTGGCAGCACCAATGAAGTCCAAGACCCGAAATTGATATTCAAATCATTGTTTTTTACGAATCAAGCATTTGATCGTCAAGAATATTGTCAACAAGATTCATTATTGTACATAATTATTTTTGGTTGGTGGCAAGCCAAATCGCAGACATTGTGGCAAATAATCTCAGCTGTATTTTGTAACCCATCTTATTTGAATATAGAATTTTTTGGTTTTTTTTTTTTAATGGTGTTTTCCAATCTCTGGTATTGCTTTTCATTTTATTGTGTACCTTTTTTATGTGTGTCGTTAAACATGGATGACAAGCTTTTCTTTATGCTACCCAAAACTTCAATTTAAATAAAGGGTACTCTGTTCATTCCTTACATTTTACATGAAAGAATAATTTGTCATAGGCCATACTTATGTGGCGCCCGCCCTATACTTGAAGAAAGAAATTGGAGGACGCGTCCTACTTTCATTCTTCGGGTCCCGTAAATAGAATGAACTAATGACTATTACAACAAGGCAACTCAAGTGTTGACGTCATGTTCCTGTTCAATATCTTGCATATATTGCAACTTCTTCTATTCGATAATATCCATGCATATATACTAATATGAGTACTATTGGAATAAATATAAAAACTTTCTCTTGGTGAAAACTTAGCCAATTATCTAGCCACTGTGTCCCAGATTTGCGGTATCCAACACCTATGTCCCATGTTTCGTCATATACATCTTGCAGCCAAAGAACTTTCGTGATCTGCAATTTATGCTTTTACTAGTGAGAACTCACCAGGGGTTCAAAAATATTGGCATTAATAAAGGAACAGTAGATTTTCTTCTATGAGATACTTACCCCTTTTCCCTTTTTCTTCTTCCCGTCTAATATTGCTTTCTGGTTATATACTTAGTCGTCTTTCTATGATCGTGGGTTCTAGGGTTGGTGGGTTGACATATCTTCATCTCCATCTATATCCTCACATGACAAATCTAATCGACCGTTGTTCCTTTCCATACTTAGCCAATTTTATGGTCACGGTTGCCGGGTTAGCGCTTCCGAACTCTGTTGCTTCTTGTTGTGTTATATACATCTTGTACTCAAAACTTTTGCGGTTTCAACGAAATTTGTGAACCGAACAACATCCTACAAATTGTGAGATGATCTACATTTGAACCAGAAATAATCTATTAATATATATTAATATGAATACTAATGAAATAAATATCAAAACTTTCTCTTGGACAATACTTAGCCAATTATCTGGACACCAGGTCCCGAGTTCGTGGTATCCAACACATATGTCCCATGTTCCGTCATATACATCTTGCATCCAAAGAACATCTGTGATCTGCAATTTATGCTTTTACTAGTGAGAACTCAGTAGGGGTTCAAAAAGATTGCCATTAATAAACAAAAAATGGATTTTCTACTGTGAGATACTTAGCCCTTTTCCCCTTTTCTTCTTCTCGTCCATTATCACTTTATGGTTATATACTTAGTCACCTTTCTATGATCGCGGGTTCCAAGGTTGGTGGGCTGACATATCTTCATCTCCATCTATATCCTCACATGACAAATCTGATCAACCATTGTTCCTTTCCATACTTAGCCAATTTTATGGCTATGGTTGTCGGGTTGGCGCATACGAACTCGCCTTTTCTCCTTCCCATCCATTATCTCTTTCTAGTTATATACTTAGTTTCCTTTCTATGATCGTCGGTTTCAGGGTTGGCAGGATGACATATCTTCATCTCCATCTATATCCTCACATGACGAATCTGACCGACCGCTATTCCTTTCCATACTTAGCCAATTTTATGGTCACGGTTGTCGGGTTGGCACTTATGAACTCGGTTGCTTATTTTTCTATGATATACATCTTGCACTAAAAACTTATGTGATCTACAATTCCACCGCAGACTCCTCGAATACATTAACTTCGCTCAAAGTATCTGTCGTTGCCTTCCATCCCCACTAACTTCATGTCCTTCCTAATATACATTAACTATGCTCTTACTAGTGACAATTGAACACACTGGTACGAAAGAATTGGCACCTGGTCCTCCGCCATATATAAATTGACTAATGGACTCCAACATCGTCCCCTCTTCCATGTTACACATTATGCATTCAAATGTTTCGAGCTACACAATTTGGTCGTTAGGGCCTCGCGTCTTCTTGGTAGACCTTGTCACCCTATTTTGGATCCTCGCATTGGTGGGTTCACGAAATCTCCAACTCCTAGTCATTGTTTCATGTTCTTCCCATCCTCGTACTTCTTTCCAGATATGCAACACCAAAGGTTTAATAATAAAATGCCATCATGCAACAGCCGTAAAGATCGTCATTAATAAGCAAAAGTCTTGAGAACCAACCATCCCTACAAAACTTGTTCAGAAACATGGAAGATCTTTCTAGGTAATGGCAAAGCTATTACAAATTTCAATATATTAGAGAAAACAAGTCTGGGCCAACGTTTCCCTGTTCCATACTTGGACACTTTTTCGATTGCGGGTTCCCGGATTGACAGCCTCAAAATTGTGTTTTGAATCTTCCGCGAGTTGAAAACAGTGCCCGGAGTTCCACAATATACAATTTGTCTGTTGGAATTCCCCATCATGAGCCCAGTCGTCCGTCATTTTTTTCCTTCCTATTGCTTATGGATTTCAACGAAATTTGCAAACCGAACAGGATCCTGCAAATTGGAAGATGATCTGCATTTGGACCAGCAATAATCTATTAATATATATTAATATGAATACTATTGGAATAAATATAAACACTTTCTCTTAATTTTTCCTATTTTCTCCCCCTCTATTATCCCTTTGTGGTTCTATATTTAGTCGCATCTATATGATCACAACCTCCTGGATTCACAAATTGGAAACTCTTTATCTATATCTTCACACCATGAGCCCAACTGACCGCGGTCCCTTTCAATACTTAGCCAATTATCTGATCATCGGGTTCCGGGTTTGCGGTATCCAAATCTTATGTCCCATGTTCCGTCGTATACATCTTGCACCCAAAGAACTTCTGTGATCTGCAATTTATGCTTTTACTAGTGAGAACTCACCAGGGGTTCGAAAAGATTGGCATTAATAAATGAACAGTGGATGTTCTCTGACCTAACTGCAAATCTGAGAAACCCATATATCACTAGGATTAATATGAAATAATCACTCAAATTTGTGACTCTGAAAAACCCCTAATCTGCAAATCTAACCTAATCTACAAATCTGAGAAACCCATAAATCACTAGAATTAAACAAAAATAATCACTCAAATCTACAACAAATCTAACAATTTCAGATTTTCAAATCTGCAGATCTAACAATTTTGGATCTAACGATTTCGGATTTTCAATCAAATGGTACGAATAACATTTCAAATGCACTCAAATGTTGTCAAAAATATTTCCATTCATTGAATTACACAAGTCCTTTTTTCGGAGCATAATGAAATAAGAGACATATACAACACTTATGTCCCCTGTTCCGTCATATACATCTTACACCCAAAGAACTTATGTGATCTGCAATTTATGCTTTTACTAGTGATAACTCACCAGGGATTCGAAAAGATTGGCATTAATAAACGAGCAATAGATGTTCTTATGTGAGATACTTAGCCCTTTTTCCCTTTTCTTATTCCTGTGTATTATCGCTTTCGGGTTATATACTTAGTCACCTTTCTATGATCGCGGGTTCCAGTGTTGGCAGGTTGACATATCTTCTTCTCCATTTATATCCTCACATGATGAATCCGACCGACCGTTGTTCCTTTCCATACTTATCCAATTTTATGGCTGTGGTTTCCTGGTTGGCGCTTTCGAACTCTACTGCTTCTTGTTCCATGATATACATCTTGCACTCAAAACTTCGGTGATCTACAATTCCGTCGTGGACTCCTTAGCCCTTTTTCCCTTTTCTTCTTCCCGTGTATTATCGCTTTCTGGTTATAGACTTAGTCACCTTTCTATGATCATGGGTTCCAGCATTGGCGGGTTGACATATCTTCATCTCCATCTATATCCTCACATGATGAATCTGACCAACCATTGTTCCTTTCCATACTTAGCCAATTTTATGGACGCGGTTGTCGGGTTGGCACTTTCGAACTTTGTTGCTTCTTGTTCCATGATATACATCTTGCACTCAAAAATTTCATGATCTACAATTCCACCGTGGACTCTTCAAACTCACAAGCTTCACTCTACCACGGTTCACAAATGTTTCAAAGTATCTGTAACTTCCTTCCATCCACACTAACTTCCCATCCTTCCTAATATACATTAATTATGCTCTTACTAGTGACAATTGAACACACTGGTATGAAACAATTGGCATCCGGTCCTCCGCCATATACAAATTGACTATCAGATTCCAACATCGTCCCCTCTTCCATGTTACAGATTATGCATTCAAATGTTCTGAGCAATACAATTTGACTGTCGGGGCCTCACGTCTTCTGGGGAGACCTTGTCACCCAATTTTGGATCCTCATGTTGACGAGTTCACGAAATATCCAATTCTTAGTCATTGTTTCGTGTTCCGTCCATCCTCGTACTTATTTCCAAATATGAAACACCAAAGGTTTAATACTAAAACGCCATCATGCAACAACCGTAAGTATCATCATTAGTAAGTTGAAGTCTCAAGGACTAACCATCCCTACAGAACTTGTCAAGAAACACGCAAAGGAGATCTTGCCAGGTAATGGAAAAGCTATTACAAATTTCAATATATTAGCAAAAACAAGTCTGGGCCAGCATTTCCCTATTCCATTCTTAGACACTTTTTCGATTGCGGGTTCCCAGATTTACGACCTCAAAATTGTGTTTGGAATCTTCTGCAACTTGCAAGTAGTGCTCAGTGTTCCGCGATATACAATTTGTCCGCTAGAATGCCCTGTCACGAGCCCAGACGTATGTCGTTCCTTTCAATACTTAGCCCTAAGTTGGTTGTATTTCCATGACATTGTACATTTACCGTGTATTGAGTCCACCCTTATGTTTCCCTGTTTCATTCTTAGACATGTTTTCAATTACAGGTTCCCAGACTGGTAGGCTCAGGATTGTGTTTCCAATGCTCCATGACTAGCAAGCAGTACCCGGAGTTCCTTGATATATAGTTTGTCTGCAGGAATTCATCATCATGCCCGAGAGATAAAATTTGACCCTCGGGCCCTCACCTCTATTGGATGTATCTTGTAGCTGTATTTCAAAGTGTCACCAACTGCTTTCGATAATTAGCCATTCCTTACTTGTTGTTTCATGTCCTCGCCACCTTCCTACTTCTCTTTGGGAATGCAATTGGTAAGCTTTAATGCTAGCACTTCATTGTGCATGAACCTTAAACATGTCATTAATGACCATCCTCTCTTCCGTGGTACACATTTTGCATTCAAGTCCTAAGACATACAATTTTACCTTCAGGAAGTCATGTCTCCTGGGGAACCATTGTCACCCTAATTCTGAAGCTCGTCCGACGGCTTTCCATACTTGCCCATTTCATAGAATCTCTTTCGTGGTTCCTCGGGTTAGCGGGTTAACAAAATATCCAATTCTTAGGCATTGTTTACTGTGCCTGACCAAGGTTTACTGTTAATATTTCATCATGCAACAACTGTATTGACCGCCATTAAAAAGAAAAATCGTAGATGAGACAGTGAAATTTAATTAAAGCTCGACTCATGGAATTTAAATTAATTTATCTTCTCTTATTTTGTCTTTTATGCCTAGAGACATGCAGAAAAGATCTTGCCACGCAATGGGATATATATTACAAGTTTCAATATATTAGCAAAAATGAATCGGCCCAGCCGTTTCTCTATTCCATACTTAAGCCACTTTTTCGATTACGGGTTCCTGGATAGGTAGGTTCACATTTGCACCTCCATTGTTCTGTGTCCTCCAAAAATTACCTAGACTTCCGCGATATACAAATTGTCCTCTGGACTTTCCTATCATACCCTCTTTGGTGTTATGCGTATTGCACTCAAAAATTTCTTAGACATACAATTTGACCCTCGTGCCCTCACCTCCAACAGTTGTACCTCATAGCCCTATTTTGAAGCTCGCCCAGCCGCTTTCGATAATTAGACACTCCTTAACTGTTCTTTCCCATCCCCGTGAACTCCGTACTTCTTTCTTAATATGAAATTAGAAACCTTTCATGTTAATAGCTCACCATGCAAGAACCGTCAACATTGTCATTAATGATTGAAACGCTCGAGGAGATCTCCCATTAATACGCATTAAACCAAAATCTGCAGAGAGTTATATTGTCCCTTCTCATTGTTCATCTCAAACACGGGTCATCACGTTGGCTCATTCAAGAAATATCCAATGCTTAATCGCTCATTAATGTATCTTCCATGTTCTCACTTCTATGTGTGCAATTACTAGTCTTTAATGTTAACAACACATCATGCAACAGTCATCGAAATTGTCATTAATGAGCGAAAGTCTCGAGGAGATCTCCCATTCACACGCATTGGACCAAGATTTGTGCAGCGCTATATTATCCCTTCCAACTCTTCATTTCAATCATCGTCTGGAACAAACAAACGTTCTTGTAAACTTATGGCAGCAGGTCGATAACAGTTTTGTAGAGATACAGTGAATATCTTTGGATGTCGAGACCAGAACTTCCAGTGGTCCAGGGCATACTTTTACTATTCATCTCGTTTCGCCCAGAACAAAGTGATTTGGACCTCTGGAATGGCTAGTGCAGGTTGCGTCCCTGAGGTTTTTTACTATAAGGAGGTGGTCTCTTGGTGTGTTGAAAAATATATTTCAAGCCAAAGAATTATTCCATTGCACGACCATTCTCCTGTTTCTTTGTCACCTCAAGTCTTCCGCAAGATGTTAAAATTGTCGGAGCCAACATTGACCTTCAGAGGACAAGACTGCAAGCAGTTTCTAGAAAAATATGATAACGGGTTGGACATCATAGCCGAGTTCCTCAAAGACCCGACATCAGTTCTTGAAGATATCACAAAGTTGCACGTAAGTTCCTTTATAAATCCATTCCTGGAAATTGCTTGGTTGTTTACAAGAATAACGAGACAGGCATCCACAGCAAGCATTTCCTGTATAGTTATTTATATTTTTTACTTCACAATCAAGGAACAATTCATTTTCGATTGGGGGAAGCTAATTTCCATTGAAATCTGTTCCGAGTTGTCACGATTCAAAGAATCAAATAAATTTAATATGTCATCCTACTTGATTTTCGTAATAGTAGTTGTTGTCCATTTCCAAAACTGTCTCTTTCCAACAAAATAAACTGTGGATTCGACCTAGTAACATTCTGGTACTAGGCCCTGTGGAGGCACAAGGCCTCCCATTTGTTTTTATGAATTTTTTAATGACTTTGTCTCAGTTTTCAAAGATTTATTGTTAGGGAAGGAAGCTCCCCCGATGTCTGGCCAGGCAACCAAGTTTTTGAACAGGAAGGGAACACTTGAACAAAAGGAAAATCACAGTGTACTAATGGTCTTTGGCTCCAAGGAAAATCCTGCTTTCCTTCCATGCCACGTCACAGACAAGATGTTTGTTACAGAAATATCAAGGCAATACAACCAATGGTTGCATTTTTTCCATGACAAGAAAAAAAAATAGTTCGTTCCTTTGCCCTAGAAAGTCGGGAACATCATGTGCAGAAACGTCAACAAGATTGACAAATTCACAAGCCATTTCAAGAACTTGAACCTAACATAAGCTGAAAGGCTAAAAGGGTTCGACCCTAATGGGATTTTTTGAGAACATTTACTAGCAGTTGGATTTAGCATCTCTTTTATCCATAGATGCCTAATCGAAGATAGGGACAACGACGACAACAATCATGCTTCTGGCGATTGCAACATAGAGACATTGCAAAGCATGATTGAATTGTACAAACAACAGGGAAAAGTATCTAGTGAGAAGAGTGTCCAGTCCCCCGCCAGCACTCCCAAGAGCATGACATCATGGAGCATCACTTCAACGGCCCACCCCATTAAGAAAGCAACCCAGAAATCTTCAAACGGAAGATGAGATAAAAACCCTCCTCGCACAAAAATTGATAGTTCTCACAAAGTTCCCTTGACGAAGAAGAGAAAAAACGTTGTAGGGCAGGCGGACTAACCCAAAATTGAAAGTGAACAGATGCAACTTGAAATTGAAACTAAGCACATGCACAAAGTTTGTCCATCCGCAATGGAAATAGTTGAGACCGACATTTTTTACGAAGATGAATCCTTCGTATTCAAGAGCATTGTTTTTGACAGCCAATCTAAAAATATGGTCATTGAAAAGAGAGATGTAACAAATAGGAAAGGCAAATATCATACAGAGATTAACTTTAGGAAAATGTGACCGTCCCAAATCTCCCTGATCCACCGCATAACCGGTGATTCTCTTGATGATTCCATTGGAGGAATTGAAGCAGAGAATGCCAAACTGAAAGACCGTGTCAAGGAATTTGAGGAGGCTTTCATTGCTAACCCAAAGTTTTCCAGTCCTTTAGCAAAAAATGTGCCTGCCACCACTGCAGCCAAGTTAAAAGTATCCTCCAGCCTCCTCGCATCGTGTAGAGCCCTTGTAGAGAATAACATCAAGAAAAGAATGGAGCTAGTTAATGAAGCCTGGGAAACATCACAGAATATATCATCCTTTCGAAAGACGACAAATGATTTGCACGAACATTTGCAGGCAAATTAAAAAAATGATCAACGTTTTTTTGAACAGGTGTTGACCCCTTTATCCAACCATGCCATCAACAGCTCGGATCTGAAAAGAAGACAAGAGAATCTCCCCTCCCCAAAGCGGACCAAACAATTAAAAGCATGTTGGCAAAAGAAAGTTAAGAACCTGGAGCTCATTTTCGAATCATGTAAACAAGCCATATCAGAAAAAGAAGAATTATTCATAAACCTGATCCAAATAGACTTAGCCAGAAGTACAAACGAGGTTCAATACCCAAACTTAATTCTCAAATCCTTGTCAATGACCAAAGAAGCCTTCGATGAATAACTTGATATTTTAAAGGGGTTGTCTTTCGAAAAAATTTATGGCATCCTTGAATATCGTGTAGATGAACTCGAGAGCTGGCTACTGGACTATTCGACACACAATGAAGAAATTGAACAGAGTCTGCATAGTATTTCTATGTATCTAAGGAAATTAGAAAACGAGCTTTTCGACATAGAAAACCAGGATGAAATCAACGTGGTCCCCATGAGAAGCTACATTGAAGAATGGTTGCAACGAAGAATCGACAACCTCATCAAGGAAGGGCAACAATCGGTTGGCACGACTCCAGCGGTCGTTGATGACAGCAAAAAAAACGCATCGGCTTAATAGTAAGTCTATACTGATGTCATCTTGTTTTCTTTATCAATCCAGTTATTCTACCTCTTTAAATAGAAATCTCTAACCAAACACTCATAACTTCCAATTTCTTATTTTCAGGTCTTCCTTTCTACCGTCGCGCACTTAGAAAATAGGTTATGGGCTCACATCTCCTTCATTTAGTATAACCACTAGAAGGGAGCATAGCCATAAGGATACTAAGCTCGTTGAAGAATTGTCGCTAGGGTTTCTAGCAGGAGCAGTCACCAAAGCACTGTCGCTAGGGTTAATAGCAGGTGTAGTTGCAGAAACCCTAATCCTCTTGTTGAGGCACCTTAAGTGAAGGAATTGACCTAATTTCCTAATAGACTAGTGCACCCTAGCCTAGCGCATCTCCTGGTACTCTTAGCAAGCTAAGATGTCAAGTTTGAGTTTTTGGTCAAATCTAGGGTTGACCAAGTCAAGGCAACCATGACTTACTCTATGAAGTCAAAAAATAAGTTAGATGGGGCTTCTAACTTCATAGCATGGAAAAAAAGGATTGACCTCATCCTTGCCAAGAATAAAGTGTTGGATATCGTGAAAGGAAAGATCGTGGAACCAGAGTTTGAAGAAGGAAAAGAGAAGGAACCACAGAACGTTGCAGTTATGGATAAGTTCAAAGACAGTGACATCAATGGCATGAGAATCATAGTGAACTCTATAAAAGACCACTTGATACCCTACATCTCCCATCTTGACTCATCTAAGATGTATGATGCCCTAACAAACCTCTTCTCAGTCAGAAACATTGGACAAGTAATGAGTCTGAAGAATGGGCTCTGTGACATGAAGATGAATGATGATGACAGCATAACATCATACTTTGTGAGAATATCTTAGTTAAGAGATCAACTACAAGCTATTGAAGAGATCATTTCAGAGAAGGAATTGGTAAACATAGTACTCAATGGTCTTCCCAAGACATGGGATGCATTTTCCGCAAGCATGAACACAAGGAAGGAGTATCCTACATTTGAAGAACTTTGGACTTGTTGTGTACAAGAAGAATCAAGGATCAGTGCAAAAGAGAAACCCCAAAAGAAGTACAATGATCAAGCCTTCACAGCAAGGTTCAAGGATTTCAGGAATAAAAAGAATTTTGGCTCCAGGAAGAAACCAAATCAAGAGAAAGATATGTCAATAATACAATGCTTCAATTGTCGAAAGTATGGTCACTACACACCCCAGGAAACACCCCAGGAAAAAACTACCTCGTTCGTATATTAACCTGGGGGGTCATCTACAAACCAAATGTCTTGTGGCTAGCCAATGGCACGTTGCCACAAAGTCATCCTCTGCATGGATACCACGTGTACTTCAACCTGCTTCCGAGTGTCTATACTCGGTCTCGCCGTAGCAGTGCATTTATTCCCATTCCAACGTGACAGGGACTACGCTGCCATGCAACACTTCTTTGTTATAGATATTGCTTTGCTCGTTCTTAGTGTTATTCTTTGTCTTGTTTTGAATGGAATCAATGTGGACAACTTTGATCATGTTTATTATTGATATTTCTTTGCTTGTTTTAGTGTTATTTTTTACCTTGTTATGAATGGAGTTAATGTGGACTACATTGATAAGGTGTCATGGATAATGTGAATGGGAAAAGTGGAATAAGAATACAATTCTCTTCTTTAGTTTTTTTTTCAAATCATTTAAGCATATTTCTCATGTCACTAATGTAATTTGCACAATATACTCTAGTCGCACAGTTACCACTTAAAATATCATTTTGAGAGTTAATTTATGTAATATCTGAGTGTGTAGGTTTTCACAATTTATCATCATTGTTGTAGAGTTTTATGGAAGTAAATTGTGTAAATATTGTTGAAACATCCAATGTTTTGAGTGGACACTCCACCCATCATTAAGGACAAGAAAAACTAATTGATAAGAAAAGAGTGTGTTGAAGAGTAGATATAAAGGGTAAGAACAAGAAATAATCATCGGAAAAAAAGGACCATTGTGAGTAAAATTAAAATTAAAAAAAAAATAATAATAATTTAATAATAAGTGAATGGCCATTGGGAATGCTATAATGAAACAATTTGAGCGGAAAAGATTAATAAGAAAGGGGTGATGGAAATATCGTGTTGGCATTGATGTCAACATGAAGACAATAAGTACCATAGTGGAGTATGACATGGAACTGCAGTAAAAGCTATAGGAATATTGAGTTACATGAACACAGTGGACTACTGGAATATAGGGGATCGCCTGGTCAAGTGCTTTAAAAGAATGAAAGAATGAGACAATTTCAATTACTACACTGGTCGAGTCGAGTTGTCTTGATGACTGTATATTCTGTTGAGACGGGATCGTGATGAACAGAACGAATACTGACAAGTCGCCCTCTTGAATACTTTCACATGCACTATCGTTTCAGAGTGTAGTCAAAGGGAAATTTGTTGATGCAACACCGAGAACCCTTGAGTCTGTCATATCAACACGATAGTCGATATTTCGTAGCAAGTTTTGGTCATCATTTTTTCCAGGCCGAAGTTGGATGACCCTTCAAACCCAAACAATTTCCAGCAACCACCAATGGTTAGATCTACTCACGCACTCAATTGTTGAATAAATTTCCATTGATGTCAAATGTTAGTAAGTGATCAAATATATGTCAAAGGTTAGTAAATGATTAAATATAAATGTGACCTTGGTATCACTTTAATAAATACAAAAATGGAAAAGTTAAGTGCACGCAGAGTTTACACAAAAGTGGACTAAATACAAATATGACTTTAATAAATAACAAAAGTCGAAAAGTTGAAAAGAATAGTAAATATGAAAGTGGAATAAAGAAAAAGGTAAAAGTGAAATTGGATTAAAAAAAAAGGTAAAAGTGAATGTGGAGTTAAAGAAAAAAGGTAAAAAGTGAAAGAGCACATCGTATTTGCAAACCATGGTGATATTTAGCTATGGTAAGGTGAAAAGTGAATTAAATCATGATAGTCAAAATCTATTGACCCAACTAAAAACGTGACTAAACGATCTAAGAGGCACAATGGTTCATTGACATTGTATTAATTAAAATAGTATGATTAATATCTTATATTGAAAAGGAACATACTTATAATGAAGAGATACAATCCTATATTGAAGAGGTGCAATTGTTCAGCTGTACATGACTATTGCAATTGTTCAATTGTACATTACTATTGGAAGAATATAAACGAAAATTATTGTTGAAAGAGGGAGTGTCTCTATGCTTGAAATATGAAGATCAATAACGAAGTCAGAGGACAAGAAAGTAAATGAAGATATGCAGCAAAATCCAACGAAGATTATGAATATTTGAAGATTGAAGTACTTATCGTAAAAAGGGAGGTTGGGTGGTGCTAGGGCAAGTTGGAGCCTACAAAGGAGGTTGTAGACTCCTTCTAGTTGAAGCTACTAAACCAAGGTGTTGCAACATATCTTCAGTTATAGTTGGAGAAACTAGGGAGTTGGTGCTTCCCTCCAGTCGGTTCTGGTAAAATCTAGGGGGTTGCAGCCTCCTTCTAGTTGTTGTTAGTAAAACAGGGAATTGGTGTTTCCTTTGAGTTGGAGCTCATAAATTAAATATAATCTTTATTGAAAATAAGAAGAACATTTGTGAAGTTGGGTTTTCCACGTTTAAATTATGTGTATTGTGCCTTTTTGTTGATCATTTGTTTTGATTTGATAAAATTAATAATTAAGTGGTTTTAAATTGTTGAAAAAGGATAATACTGATTCACCCGCCCCCTTCTCAGTATTAAACAATATTCCAACAAGGGAACAAGAAATTATGGGAAACAAGTTAACGAGAAATTAAAATATAAGGCATTATAAGTACACGAGAATAACCAAAAAAATGATAGTGAGGATAATGATAATCAAATAATAAATACAAATAAGTAAGGTGGATTGAAAAAGGAAATAATAAGGAGAAGATAAAATCAAGGGTTGATTGAGAGATAACAAGCTCAAAGGATGTTTAGGTGAGAGAAGAATTGATACTCAAGGTTTGGATAAAAATATAATATATTAAAATAAATCAGAAGATTAATCAAGAATAATAAGGTTTAATGATTTAGATATTGAGTGAGGGTTTCTATGGTTGGTTGAGTTTGTAGCCATCTTCCCGATTGAAGTTATTGGGGTGTTTTTTTATTTCCAACGCTTCTTGAATGATATGAGAGGAGTGATGTGGCGTGGAGGCAAGAATTTTGGTTTGGTCAAAACAAATAAGGTGATTGAATTTGAAGGAGTGGTCTCGACAATATTTGACTTGTTGATCTAGTTATGGTTTGTGTCAACTATGTGTTCTTTGAGTCGGGCTTTAAAGGATCTGCTAGTTTGGTCAATGTATGATTTGCTACAGGAGCACGAAACTTGGTAGACTCTTGGGCCAAGCATAGGGTCAAGTTTATCCTTCGCGGTTTTGAAAATTTGCTTAAGGGTTTTGCACAGTTTGAAAAAGGTTTTAATGTTCTTTTTGGTCTGAATTCTTGAAATATGATCAGTGGTCCCTTGGATGTAGGGTAGAGAGATGTGAGTGGGGGGTGAGGAAGAGGAAGGAGGATTTTTAGATTTTGGATTGCAAGCTGAGCGAAAGGCATTGTTGATTTGGGAGATAGAGTAACCATTGGTTTCAAGGGCCTTAGTCAAGTGGGGTTTTTCTTCCTCAAGGAATAGTGGAGTTGAGATTCAAATGGCATGGGTGACCAAAGTTTTCAAAACATGTAATATCATTTTGAGAGTTAGTACCTATACCTCTAAGAAACCTCGAATTGTTTTCTAAGGATAGATAAATATTTTCCTAGTACTTGCTAATGTAGTAATGTAACAACGTCCACGAAAAATATAATAAAATATTTGTGTTATTTAAAAAAAAAAATCAAAGTTTTGAAAAAAGGAAAAATAAAATTGAGAATGTAAGTTTCCACAATTAGTTATAATGTTGGAAATTTTTTCTGGATAAAATCCAGTAGACACTCCACCCATCATGAGGGACACAAAAACCTCAGATGTTGGAAAAGAATGGTGAGATTTTAATTTAAAGAGGAGGATAAGTAAGTGATAGTTAAATGAGAATTATGTATAGAATTAAGTAATGGATTCATATTAGCCCTTGAGATTAAATATTGGTGAAAAATAAGTTGTTAAGATTAGAGAAGTATCGAAGAATTCAAATTAACCATTGAGATAAAATAATGAGTTGTTAAAAATAATAATAATACGCCCAAAGGGGTTGGATCCAATGGTGGAAAGCGAGGAGTTTTTCACCGTTGGGCAAGGTTCAATTCTCGTGAGGGCTTTACCTGGAGCCATGGGGGCACCTTGAGGTAGTGGTTGAACATGTGGTTGCACCCAGAGATACTATATTAAATAGTATCGTGATCCGTGCACACATAAGTGGGTCAAAGCCCACCCCCATGTCCTTCAAATTTTAAAGCTCGTAGGGGTTTGGTCTAGTGGCCAACGAACGTACTGTTAAGGTGTTCGTGTTGTTACGCAAGTCACAAGTTCAAACCTCGATTTATCTGGAAGCGTGCTTGCGGGCTGTGTGATTCTCCCTAGGGGTTATAAGGTAGCCGACAGGATTCGACCCCATGTCACGCAAGTACGATATTGTTGTCATTACCGATTCCCCTAGTCATAAAAAAATAATAATAATAATACAATTAATTAATTAATAATTACAAATATTGTTGACATAGATTATAAATAATTAATAATTGATAATAATTATATGAGCTAATAATAAATTGAATAAACATAGAGAAAACAAAGAAGAAGACTTTCATGCTATAAAAATAATAAAAATGCTATAAAAATAATGAAAATTTTTAAAAACTAAAAAATAATTATATATACTTAGCTATAATTTCAAATTTTAAAAATATAATAAAAAAATTAAATACTTAATTGTAACACATTTTATATTACTTCATTATAATAGACACTAATCATTACTTCTTTAATCTATCTACCGAGAATTATTACATCAACTAACAAAGTACAATAATTTTGTACTTATTTAAATAGTTTTTTTCAAACCCACACGTGTCTTATGACAATAAGATTACATGGCCAAGGTAGTTTTAAATGAATTTTAATATCTTTCCTTAACCTATGGTTTGAAATTATTATTTTTTTATTTTTAAACTCATTTATTAAACTTTTTAAAAGTGCACATTATATTCATATATTAAACTTGTGTATCACGCTGCTCGACTTACGTAATGTTTAAGTTTACTTTTGCGCGCTGTGGTTAGAAAAAGTTGCACGAAATGAAATTATTGAAACAAAAGTTGCACGAAATGAGTGGAAAGTGATAATGTTAGGAGTAGGTCCACTACCAAAGAAGAGGCTCACTTCGATCTGCTTTATTGTCGGTGTAGCTCAACATCCAAAAACATATGCATCAATTATTTCAAACAAAAAAAAAGAATTTGACAACTTTGGCATTCCTATAGTGGATGGGAAACCATGATAGTGGAAGGACAAACTATACACGTAACTTAATGTCAACTTCCTTTAAGCAAAACTCATGCAAATCTAAAAATATCAACTTGCATTTCTAAAAGTATCTAAACCAGAGAAGGAGTGCATTACAAGGAAGCAAGAGTGTAGATTGAAAAGTCCATGAAGTAGAGACAAAGTAGTTGGATCCCCCTTATGATTTCAAATTGTAGAAGCATTTATTTGAAATGTAGGGATTCAACATTTTACTTAAATAGTATCTTTTCCAAATCGGGTAATTGAATATAAAAGGGAATTGAGGTGGATGTATTGTAGAAAAGGACAAAGGGAGAAGTAGCGATTTTTTTGGGAGTTAGATTGTATTTGATATTCTCTTGTTATTGTTTTCAAGATGTGTTTTTCGATCTTGTTGTTATTCATTTTAGATTATATGGTCCCTTCATGTGCCCCACACATTCATGATTACTTGGGTGTGTATGTTCTTGTGTGGGAGGATTAGAGGAACTAGTAGGTGCATTCAAAACGCTTATTTTACCATTGTGGGAAGGTAAGGGAGACGATCGATGTCACTTTCTTCCACCCTTTAGTTGAGCCAACCCACCTTGTCCATAAGTTCCTAGGTAGGGCAGTGAGATTTAATGTAACAGCTCAAATTGATTAATTTTATCATAGTTTCTAATTTAAATTTAATTAAGTATTAAAATATATTAATGAGTCTTTTATTATTTTATTATTAAAAGGTTGGTGAAGTAATTAATGGGGAGGATAAGGCTGTTGGGGAATTAATGGGGGGATAAGGTTGTTGGTAATTAACGAGGGGGATTTGAGAGAGGAGGATAAGGAAGAAGGGGAGGACTTGGAAGGAGGAGCTCATCTCTATTTTAGGATTTATGAATTTCTGAAAGATAGAGGAGGAGGAGGAAATTGGGAGAATTGTTTTGGGGAACTCTCACGGGGCACTATTGTTGCTGGGAATTTTGGGCTCGGGGGCTAGGAAATTGCAAAGATTCTTGGAGCTAGGGAGTCGGAGAGGTTGTTCCTAGTTGGCTCGGAGCTTAATATTCAGTCTGGGAAATAACAAGAACAGGATCAGACAGAAAAGGGACTAGATAAACCAATGTGCGGGTGGAGGTATGCATTATGTTGTTGTTCCTGATATTATTATGTTGTTATTGTCTATTCCTGGTTTATTCCAAGTATAAGAAAATCATGAAAGAGATTCTAAACCAAATTTTAGTCATTAAAGTAGAAGATTTTAGAAAAACTTTTAATTAGTTTGAGTCCTGGAAATAACTAGGCTATACATATGGTATCAAAGCCCGGTTTCAAAACTGAAACCTCGGCTTGACCACCCATGTAATTGTACAATGTGTTCCCAGAAACCCTTTATTTACAACCTAAAAACCCTTTATTTATATACCATAAAACCTATGAAGACTACCCGGAAGAACCCCAAAAGAACTACCCATAGGAACCCAGGAATAGGAAGAGTACCAAAAAAAAAAGAAAAAGAGAGGGGGTTCCTGCAGATCTGCCTCACCTTCTGTTCAAGCTACCTGTAAACTATATGCTCACCTATAAATTGTATGTTCACCTACAAAGTTTCCAAAGTTACAAATATAATAAGGGTAATGATCTGAATAATGTAAATAAAGAAGTAAATTATAACAATCATAAGAAAACATAGAATGATATTATGATATGATGATAGGAGGACTTACAAGAGGAAATTGGCCTTCCAGGTCATCTTGCCTTATTTTCACAAAGTGCACAAATCGTAGACCTTCTACCATGATTACAAGAATTTTTACTGTTGACAAGCACTCTTGTTGCCCACGCGCATGATGTTGGGGGATTCCAAATTGTGCCAGCAATGACCACAAGATCATCAAACATTTTGGTTGGGTTGTTACATTTCTGCCAACATGGCACTCGACTCTGCTCTTAAATATCTAGCAATAATAAGAATAGTATGCAAACAGAATCCCAAAACCCTGAGCAATGTATGTCAAATGAAGCACTGAGAGCAGTAACATGAAAATGAAATGAAATGAACTGGATACTATTGGCCTTGATGCGGTTCCAGATCTTTTAAGGTATTTTGGGGGAGTAACCTCAAAGACGTCGAGGAACTTCTTCATTACAGGTGAAACGGGCAGCATGGATGATTTTAGGGGCTAAATTTCGCTCATGGGATGGTTTTTCCAAAAACGAGATTCGCTATTTTAAAAATGATTCACCCAAATTCTATAGGGTAAAATTTTTTTTTCTTAAAAATCGCCAAAAATTTATAAAAACTATATAAAATCCTTAGAAATTTGAATATTTTTACAAAAATATCGCCAAACATTTATAGTAGGCATATTAAAGATTAGTAAGATTCGCCAAGGTTTCTAAATTTTAAAATAAATTTCCATCCTTAAAATCATCCCTGACGGGCAGGCATAAAAATCCCAGTACGCTTCACCACCGGTGTAGTACTTTTTGCTACCACCCCAGCCGCCACCATTCCTTTCATTACGGCCATGGTGATGCAGCTTGGCTTCTGAGCTTTGGTAGCCGCCATTTCCAGCCTGCTTCCTCTGTAAATCATCACCATGCTTATTTTAGTGGATGATCGGCTCAAACCCTCGCAATTTTAGACCTCTTGTCATGCTAAATCTCATCACCGTATTCAAGCCTACCAGCCATTGGCCATATTACAAACCAACACACAGCACACAAGTACGCGCTCAAACCAAGCGCCCAACGCCAAGCTCACGTGACCAACACACAGCATACAAGCTCTGCTCCAAATCCTAGACCAAACGTTGAAACCCAGGGGAGAGTCTGAGTTTCAAACGGCAAGACCCAAGGGTCAAGCGTCCGAGTTTTAAATGTCGGAAAGCCTCACCAGAGCCTTAACCACATGTGATAAGAAATTTTGAACATTGTTCCCATCCTTGTCAAGGGAGATACCAACTAGAGCCAAGCCATAACAAGAAAGCCCAATAAGCCCTCCATGCCGGTGCAGACGGCCTCCTGCCTGCGTCGTAAAAAACAAAATCACAAGCCCCCTTGCACCGGAAACCCAATTAGTATGAACGAATTGCCAAACTACCCATGATGGATTGATGGTATAAAATCTCCTCAGTCCGTCGGATCCTCTCCTTTCCTCTCTATTGTGGTCGGGAGCACAATAGAACTAATGCCAAACCCTAGCACTAGCGAAGATATTTTTTTATAGTTAACTCGGGGTTGTTGTGTTTGACTGAAGGGTTAAGTTCAGTTGTGTTTGATTTTCCTATTGTGAAGACACTTGTCGGCGCAAAGCAAATTCAAGATTGACATTTGGAGGGACTTGGTCGATATTTGGAGGTGCTTGACTTCTACGTTGAGGAGTGATTTAGTGATCTTAGTCCCTTTGTCTCTTTGGGAGATCATCGCATCAAGGATGATGGTCCCTTTGTCTCTTTGGGAGATTCTCACATCAAGGACGATGGTGACCAAAAAAAAAATTATTATTATAAAAAAATATATAATATTAATAAATAAATAAAATAAAATATATTTATTGCTAATTATTAATGTTATTAAAGGGATTATAATTAAATTTTAGTTAATTGATTATGAAACTTTATTAAATAAGCAATTGATTAATCAATTATAAGTCATATAAGGATATAACGATTAGTAGATGGGGTTTAATACATGTTTAGAAGATAGCTAAGGGTAATTGACGAGTGCCCCACAACGTTAGTTTACCTAGCAAGGAAAGAGGGTTAGCACCTTACCCGAACAAGTTACCAAGCTTAGAGGCTTTCGACCCCGACCTTTAGCCACTTACCCTAGAGAGAGTAATGTTTGTTTACAAACAAGTAAAAAAAAAACTTACGCCTAACCCTATGTTCGGATGTATAAATTGAGAAAATGTGGAATTCCTTAAAACTCTTCCCTGATAAGCATTTGGTTGATGCAGATTCAATCATTTAAAATGGTCAGGACTCGGGGAAATCAAGGTTGAGCGGCGTCATCGCAAGGATCGCCAACGCTGGCGTTGCCACCACCATCGCCTGAATTAGTGTAAATTTTAAACATGTGAAGTAAAACAATGCATACAGATTCTTAAGCAAAACATAAATTAATCAATGGTTCATACACATAGTACATAGATTTACGTTGGAAACCCTTAACCAAGAGAAAACCAACCTTCCTTGGTGTCACACCTTCCAACTCTTCATTGTATTAATTTCACCATTCACCATACAAGATATACAATGTTTTAGGTATTTTGTAGCTACCAAAACCCTAATCCCTTAATATGGGATTAATTTAGAAAACCACTAAAAATGGCAAAATCCGCTAAAATAGCAAAAACCGCCCAAAAAAAAAATGGGATCGTCAGACGCAGTTGTCGAATTTGACACGCCCACACATACACATGCAAAGAATATAACACATACCCAGCATTCTCCCACTTGTTGTTTTCTTAGCATACAGGGGTTCACAGGCTTACATAGTCAACAATCCGGGCAGCAATGCCCATTGTTACTCTACACCAGGAGAACTTCTTTGTGCTCACAGAATTTGTCAATGAATCTGCAACATTCTTCAAAGTGTCAACCTTTTCTAGCAATGCCTTCTTTTCTTCAACCATGTTTCTCACAAATTGATATTGAACATCAATATGCTTTGTCTTCGAATGATAAGTTGGGTTCTTTGCCAGGAAGATTGCCCTTTGACTGTTACAATCTAATCTCACTGCTTGTTGTGCCAACCTAATACCTGAACACAATCTTTGTAACCAACCTGCTTCCTTTCTTTCATGAGTGGATGCCATGTATTCAGTTTTTGTAGTTGAGAGTGCCACTACAGCCTGTCTTTTGCTCATCCAACTGATTTCTCCTCCAAATAGGTTAAACACATACCCACTTGTAGATATTATGCGATCCAGATCTCCAGCCCAGTCTACATCAAAAAATCCATGTATGTCCACCACTATGTCCAATCCTCGTCTTCCTTGGTAGCACAATCCATAACCGGTAGTGCCATAAAGATACCTGAAGACCCTCTTTATTGTTGTACAATGCTCCTTCCCTGGTTTTGACATATACCTGCTCAAAACTCCCACTGCATGTGCAATGTTCGGTCTAGTACAGACCATTGCATACATCAAACGGCCAACTGCACTAGCATACGGAACATGGGACATGTCCTCTTCTTCTTC
>ML783730.1:610826-629421 GCA_009831015.1 Picea engelmannii
ATAAACTGCTACTTGGGAGATTCTCTTTCAAAACCTTTTAAGCAAGTGTGAAAGGAAGCAACATCACTCGACGATCTTTTCATGTTTAGAGAGTCTGGAAAGAGCTTAAAGGAGACTCCATGGGTTTCCTTTTTTTGTGTAACCTTCACGAGTCCGAAAAAGAGATAAAAGTATACTCAGTTACATTCTCATGTTTTTTCGAGCGTGAGAAAGAACAAAGACCGTGCTCATCAGTGTTACAAGGTTTAATGAAATAGATATTGCTTTGAGGTCTACAACTAAAGACAAATCTGCATCCAGGATATTAGTGACTCTCCAAACAGATTTAAAAACCCAAAAGAAACTTTATATTAGAAAAAATCAACCCTATGATAGTGAAATATGGTTAGAAATTCATTTTACCATTTCATTTTCATCAATTTCTTCTAGCATTGGTATTGTCAACCTCGGAGGGCGATTTTCAAGTTGTTGGCATCGGAGTTGTGGTTGACTGTCTTCGCATCTGTCTGGACCAAGTTGGTCACTTACCCATTCTAGTCATTTCTCATGGTTTAGAATTTCATTTTAGGTAGTTTTTAGGTTGTCCTGGGCTCTTTGGGAAGCCCTAAGTACTGAACTATATTGGCGCTCCCTTAGATGGATGAGGGGAGCGTCGATCGTGTTTCTGGTGCCCTGGTGTGTGTGCCAGGGGACCGTCGATCATGTTTTCAGTGCCCTAGTGTGTGTTCCAGGGGAGTGCTATCACCTTGTGGATAAACTTAGGGGATCGCCAATGCGGAACTGGAAAAATACCCATTTTTTTGCTATGAGAGAATGATTAAAGGCTTTTAAATATATGTTTTTGCAGTTTACACGGATTAAAACCATGATCGAATGGAAAGAACATGAGCACAAGCTCGAAGATATAGCCACATTGTGAAACCATCAGACAAGGGCTGCTTGGAGGAATTGTGGCCTCCTCAAGTATTTTAAATTACAAAAGATGAAAAAAAAGTTTTATTACTTGAGTATCTGATTGGACTGTGGGATGACGTCGAACAGGCATTTCGTATTGGACCACAATTGCTCAAAACTGAGCTTGATGATGTGTACTTTTTGATCGGCCTCTCGAGAAGAGGGGCTCCTATCCATTTGTCCGGTCAACAGGCAACTCGTCAGCCTGCCGAGGTGTATGTGGTTGACCACTGTATTCCAGGGTCATGATTAGTCGAGGGACGAATCGTGATCAGGGATGTCAGATATTTGACACTACGATCTATTTTATTTGCCATAACCAATCTGGAAGGTAGCACGAGTGCACATTTGTCTTCAAAATCCCAAATGTCTTATGATCTACAATGTGTGGAGACGAGATTATTCTACTGAAGTGCATGATTCCTTCGGAATGTGAAGGATCAAATCACAAAGTGCAGGATTGGGAAACATAAATAGTTTGGCTATGGTTCCTTCTTGGTTTCGTTCTTTCTGGAGCAAATACCTTAGATGCAACCACAGATTGTGTTGATGGCACGACCGATGAATGATCCACGTATGGAAATATGGACAAGTTTGTCCCCGAGATTGGGGACGGACTCAGAGTTCAAGTTCACGGTTGACTTCTTCGCTTGGTGGAGAAGGAAGTTAATTGTTATCGAGGACTTCCCATATGCCGGAGTGGATTTTCGAGGGAGCGTGGACTTAGCACTTCCAAAGGGTATTGACTGGGATGCGTCAGGTGTGAAACCAAACCTTGTCTTGTATTTTTTATTTTGAAATTTATATTATTTTTATGTGTACAAAGAGGGATTTTGACAGATGTATTGTTTCATCATGCAGATAGAGGCGCATCACACCCGGCAGAGATGCCAACACTAGGGTGTAGCGGAGACATGCAGATATGTGTGGAGCACGAGGTGGCAGTGGGAGGTCTCAGGTAGGTTGAGAGTAACCTCTGAGGTATCACTATGGGTGTCCCACCTCTCAAGAGGTAGGGCGTACCTCTTCATCTGCAGAGGCATACAATAGGGGTTTCTGAGAGTTTGAACCACTTGCTCCGACGAGTGGCTTGTGCAGTGGTTTGCTTCTCGGAGCACAACATGGTGCAGGAGGACTAGGATCCTCTATATTTTTTGTAGTATTTTCATGATGATATCATGGGAATGAGGGCCCAGATTTTTCCCTACTATGTACTTTTTTATGTAAACAAACTTTTTTTATTACGCATTTTATATATACATATATATCCGAGTTTTGTTGTGCCAATGATGTTACAAATTATCTTGAGTGATGTTTTTAATGTACAGGTGAGACATTTATATTTTTTAAATTTTTATCTATGTGCAAGACACCGATCCAAAATATAATTTGTTAGTGAATCCGTTGTTGTGTTGAGTTCTCTTGGTATGTGCATGTATTGTGTTCATTCAAATATTCTCTCAAGACGACGAACTTGTAGGTGGATACGCAATAGGATAGGGTTTTGAACAACGTAGACTCGAACAAGCTAACAAACCACGAGTTGAGAGTCTAGGTTAGTGATTATATGAGATATACCTAGAAGGGAGGCCTGAGTTAAAATTCCAATGACATCGTGATATTTCGCCACGTTATTGGTTGTCGATCCTAGGCAAACGCCTCCTGAACTCACCAACTCATCAGAGTGGTAAATGACCCAAGCTGCAGAAGCAATGTTCTGGGTGTGCCAACTAGCACCATCCGCAAACCCGACAAAGACAGGAAAGGGAGATGTCATATGCGCACACAATCACAAGACAAAGTATAAGCGGCTAAAACAAAACTCATACACGCAAGAGAAAAGACACACCAAATAAAAATAAATAGTACAATAGTGTACAAAGCACACATGTCAGATGTTCTATGCATGGTACTTCTTGAGGTAATGCCCATTACGGGGTTCACCGAGAGATACTCCATCATAGTCAACTAGCTCGTAGGCGCCTCTCTGCAATACACATTTTACGATATAGGGTCCATGCCACAAAGGTTCTAACTTTCCTGTCCCTAGCTTATCGTGAGCCTGGTCATAAACGAGGACTAGGTCTCCTTCTACAAAAGGAGGAGGTTAAATGGATTTTCATATTGACTCTTCACTCATTTTTTATATGTCTCATTAACAAGAGCAACATCGCGACGTGTTTCGTCCAACTTAGTCAAATATAGGAATTGTTCCTCTTCAACAGAGGTGTGAGGCAGGATTTCTACGGTAAGTTTCAGAGAAGGGATCTCACACTCGATTGGTAATACTACTTCGATGCCATATGCCAACTGGACTGGAGTGAATCCAGTTGCAGTTTTCACTAAGGTGCGGTAAGCCCAGAGGGTGGAGAAAAGTTGCAAGTGCCAAGAAGTTTTGCCCCCACCATGCATTAGATCATGGTTTTAAGGACTTTGTTGATATCTTCAACTTGTTTGTTTGCTTGAGTATAGTAGGGGGATGAGTTTTCATGGCGAAAACCAAACTTGACATGTAAATCACTCATCATCTGGTTTTGAAAATGTGAACTGTGATCAGTAACAATGGCTTGTGGAACACCAAAGCGAGTGATGACGTGGTTAAAAATGAAGAGGGTTGCAGTACGACCATCATTAAGAAATGTAGGCATAGCCTCAGCCCATTTAGTGAAATAAAAAATGACAATGATGATATAATCATGCCACCCAGCCGAGGTAGGCTTACATTGCATAAAATCAATTTCCCATTTGGCAAAGGGGTCGATGGCGACAATGAGATCTAGAGGAGCAGAGTGGGTGTGTGCCTTATTGTGAAAGACTTGGCAGGGTGGGCATTTTTTGACAACCTCAATACAATCTTTGAAGATGGAGGGCCAAAAATAATCGGCACGTAATATTTTCTGGGTTGTAGCCATCCCAAAAAGGTGACTGCCACAATCTCCCAGGTGACAGTCATTCAAAACACGTTCAACCTCATCGTGGGTTAAACAACGTCGAAGGATAGTGTCAATACCAAGGTGATACAAAGTGTCACTGATGATAAGGTAGTGTTTAGAATGGTGGTGGATACGACGACGTTCTTCACGAGAGATATCAGGTTGAAAACATAGGGTTTGAAGATAGAGAAGAATATCTCCATACCAAGGGTCTGACATGCTAATGAGGAACAAAGATTCATCAGGAAGAGAATCACTGGGCTCGGTGTCTTCATTATCATGGGGAAGATCGCAGATAAGTTTCGCAAAAACCAAGGACTTTTTAGCTTTTGATTCGGCAAACTTGAGATCGAATTCCTGAAGAATAACGATCCATTTGGAATATTTCCCCCTAAGGATTTGACGTGTCAGAATATGGTACATGGGGTTCGAGTCCGCAATGATCATGGTAGTGCGTAACAGGATGTAATGGCAAAATATTTGGACTAAAATCACGGCTGCCAGAGCCAACTTTTCAACATGTGAATATCAGATCTTGGGACCAGATAGACTCTTGCTCAGATAGTAGATCACATGTTCATAACCGTTAGGGTCCTCTTGAACTAACACCATAGCGATAGTGGAAGTAGAGGCTGCCAAATAAAGGATATAGTATCGGGCATAATTCAGAGGATGTAAGAGGGGTGTATGGGTCAATGTGTACTTAAGAGCATTGAAAGATCGTTGAGCAGTGTCATCCCAGATGAAGGGAGTGTCTTTCTGCAACAACCACATAAATCCTTTAGTAAGATTGGTGTAATTACATATAAAACGGCGAAGAAAATTCGCTTTCCCTTACAAACTTTGTAGCTGGGTCAGATTTTTGGGAGAAGGTAAAGCAAGAATAGCTTTGATTTTTAAGGGATCCACCCTAATCCCATCTTTGGAGACAACGAAACCGAGGAGTCGACCTGACTCAACAACGAAGATGCATTTGTGAGGGTTCAAACAGATACGGTAGTACCGACATCGAAGAAAAATGGTTCGTAAATGACCAATATGGTCTTGTCGATTAGATGAATGGGCAGGTAAATCATCGAGCTAAGGTTCTACAATATGTTTGATATCGTGGGAAGCATACGACATGGCCCGCTGGAATGTAGCACCAACATTTTTAAGACCAAAAGGTATTTTTCTATAAGAAAAAGTCCCCCATGGGCAGATAAAGGATGTCTTATGTTGATCAACTAGAAGAATGTCAATCTGGTTATACCCTGAAAATCCATCCATGAAAGAGAAAATAACATTGCTAGCACAATTATCAATGATTTGGTCAATGAAGGGTGTAGGGTAATTGTCTTTTGGAAAAGCCTTATTGAGATCCCTATAATTGACGCAGACACGAATGGTTCCTTGTTTTTTAGCAAACAGAACAATGTTAGAAACCCATTCTGTCAAGGGGACGGGATAGATAAAACCAGATTTCAATAGTTTTTTAACTTCTGCCTTGATGGTCATGGTTTTCTTAGGATGAACCGGGCGAAGTTTTTGTCGTACAGGTTTAACGCTCGGGTAATTTTTTATTTCATGCACAACGATCGATGCATCAATCTCTGGCATTTCTTTGTAGATCCAAGCGAAGACATCGCATAATTCTTTAAATAAAGTGGTGTAAGCTTCCACTTCTTCGGGAGGGTAGGGTTGTTGTCCTTGAGGACCCCAGCTAGGATTTGGGACACCCGAATAAGGTTGTCCAAAATATAATCTGAAAGGAACAGGATTTGGTACTCCTCCTTGTGGGTTATGGTATGATTCCCCCCCATGGTAAGGTTGATTAAACATACCTCCTTGAGGTACTCCCCAAGATTGTGAAGGGTTTCTGGAAAAAGAGGTTTTCCCCCTTGCAATAGGTTGATTTACAACTGTGGTTTGACCTATAAAGGGGGTTTGTCCCCTGGAAGGAATGTTCAAAGGTGGTTGTCCCCTAGGAGGGGTAGGCCCACTAAAGGATGGTTTTCCCCCAAGAGAGGTATGGCCGCTAAAGGATGGTTTTCCCCCAGGAGGGATAGGCCCACTAGACGGTGGTTACCCCCTAGTCGGGATATGTCTCACAGTTGATTGTGTATGTCTAGCAAGGGTCTTTATTCTCTGTTGTAAAGGTGTTCCAACGGGATCTTGTGGAACATGAGGAGTTGCAGTATGAAGAGGTGTAACGGTGGGAGTAATGGTTGAAGTACCTTGTGTGTGATCAAGTGTTATGATTCTAGCATTAAGGTGGATTTGTGCTAATGTAACAGCAGGATTGATGACTTGTTCGATGGGACAATTAATAGTCTGTCTGGACGGTCCTGCCTCAGTGAAAAGAGGGTCACGAGGATCAAGAGGTTGTCGAATAAAGTCAAAATTTTCATAAATATCACGTCCCTATGGAGTCCTCCATACAGAATGATCAGGCGTCTGATGTGGATCTGTTGCATCAGTAGGACGAATTGGGGTCCTAAACACATCATTAAAAATCGGTTCAGTGGATCCCATATATGTCTCGGTAATTGGTCTCAATGGAAAATGAGGAACTTCTTCTTCTATAATATTATCGAATGAGACAAATCGAACAAGGAGTGGTTCAATAGGAGCTTCTAACATAGGTGTAGTATGAGGAATGGGATCCTCAATCGTAACCAAGGCACTTTCAGTATTTTCTAACAAAGGAGTAGCAGCGCTCCCAGCATCAGAGCAATTTTCTACCTCTTCACGGTAAATTTCTTCTGGTGAATTACGGGGTAAGGGTTCATAGCCTTCTTCTAGAGGCAACCCTTGCATCCTACGTGATATATGAAGACCTTTATTGTCAACAGTCTCAATCTTGAAAAATTATTAAATCAACAACACACGCTAAAAAATCTAGAATAACCAACAAGTAAACAAACCTTCTCCCAATGACTGTACTAGTTGGTGATGAAATCCAACATCGCGTGATGAAAATGAAAAGAGGCTAGGATATGAGTGGGTGGAACAGTTACGATGGTGACCTACTTAACGGACTTACGCCTTGGTGCAAGCTTCCACATAGTAATCATGGATTTACCCTCCAAGGAGCCCAAGTGAGTTTGACCAACGTTTGTTCCAGGTACAGTGAAGACTTCCCTTCACCGTCACCTTGCGTAAAAACCCTAAATATTATGGCTACTAAGGACACCAACTCGTAGTCATTCTCTGGGTGAGTAAAGTCAACAGTCCAGTCCGAACGTATGGGCAGGATAACAAGTCTGAAATCCTTCAAGAGAACTGAGGACAAGTGGACCGGTAGAACTCCAGAGGACCCCAAATGGATTCAGAGTTCACTAAGAAGCGAGACCAAATGAATACAGTTGGACCTCAAGAAGAACCCCCAATATACGATCTTACTATTACAAACAGTTAAACCACGGAAGGATAATCTTTGTGGCTCTCCTGAACGCGACCTCGTGCGTAACCCCTGTGTGAGAGGGGGATCCCAGCTATGTTTATACAAAAATTAGATTTGTTCTTCCTATCCCAAGTTACTAAGTTTGTTTTGAATGCTTTGGAGAGTTTTACTCACAGCCTAATCCAAAGCGCTAATCTAGTCTAATGTTGGTGGAAGAATCTATAAAGAAAAAGTTTCTAGATCAATTTTAATTAGCATTGATTTTAGTGGTTGTTCTTTACTCAGAGGTGAATGAGAGTGAAAATGATGATATTATGACTCAAATCCAAAAGAAGCAAAATCAAAATGATAAGGAATTGTTTCTTTCAATGAACTTCTATTTATGGGAAGGAGAAGAATTTTCTGTCTTTCACTATCAAACACAAAAATGCAGAAATTTTGTGTGATCACTTTCAACAAGAATCCAATTCTATGCTAAACTATTCAGAAACCGATTCTAATATCCAAAAACCAATCGTGAAAAGATATATTTTTGTTTTAAAAATGATCATTAATTGTTTTGATTCAATGCTTCTTATGCCAACAAGATTTCACTATTCACAGTTTTAGACAATTGGAAGCAAGTATCATATAAACAAAAACAACACTCTCACAACAATCAAATAAGAAGTGAAAACAAATCTAAACTTTTCAAAAAGAAAGCCAAAATAACAAAACTCAATCAAGAAATTTGCTTGGAAAGATACAAATCAAAGACCAAATGGAACAATACAAAGATCTCTAGGCTTCCTTGTAACAACTTTCAAACGATCAGATGAACGAGAAAGTATCGAAAATGAACTCAAAATTTTGAAGAGAAAGAGTGATTTCAAAACAAGGAAATATCTTTTAAAGATCAAACAAAGACCAAAAATCTTAGAAAGAAACAGGTTGCAAGCTTTATAGAAGACACAAGTTGATAGAAGAAGTCTTGAGCAAGAGGAAACAACCAAAAGAATCACACCCAACATATATGTCAAACAATTTTTCAACAGAGAGAAAAATCGACGCTCTGGTTGTATAAGCACCAGAGTGCTACAACGCTTCCTAAAGCACTGCAGGGGAGCGTCGATACTGAAATCAACGCTCTGGCTGTAAGGGAAGGAGGGCGTGAGTTTCTGAAAATGAAAAAAAAAAAAAAAGTAAACCCAGAAAACAAAAACTCAGGAAGGCTTGATCATCAGCCTATGTAAGATGACTTCAGGACTGACAACACATGTAAAAAAAAGGAAAAAATACATTGAGTAGGATCTGAAGACGAGTAAAAGCTAAGACAAGACCAAGGAAAGAGATTGAAACTGAAAGTTTCGATCCCCAGTGGAGTCGCCAATTTTTGTTGTAGGAAAATTCCCCTATGGATAGGTGAATGTCCTCTTAGATCTTAGACCCCCTATGACCAAGACAAAAAAATGATAACATTGAACACTGACATTCCTTTAAATGTAGCTAAACTAGTCAAAGGAAAAGAGGAAGAAAGCATGATGTACCTTTTTATGAAGTTTGTCCTTGCTCGGTCCAGGCTGAACTTGATCTTCAAGCCCTTTAATGAGTTATGCAATTCAATAGACAACAAAGACAATGCATGCTTCCTATTCTACCAAGATTAGTTTAAACTAGATTTATCAAGAAGAGACAAGCCCATGCAAACATACACAAACTTGTAGGAAACATGCCAAGCATATATATTAATGAGAACATAACAAGGTGCTTACAATCTGTAGATGTAGATGCAACAGCCTCACCAAATCCTCCTTGTCCAACCCCTTACTCGAAATATCCACAATCAGAATGACAATACTTTTCACTGATATTCTCCCCCTTTTCACCATGAGAATGCCTCCTTATATAGGCATTGAGAGGCTCAACCATCTTAGCTATTTTTTGAATAAGTTGAGGATATGACTCCATTAGTTATGAGATTTCCCTTAGATCCAGCCTATAACTTGAATCCAAGCCAAACTAACTTGGATGCTTTCTAGTTGTCTTTAGAGATAAGGGGGATTCCTCCCCAAGATTCCCTCAACAGATCGACGCTCCCTTAAAGCTAGCCACAGAGTGTTATAGCATAGTTGTCTTTAGAGATAAGGGGGATTCCTCCCCAAGATTCCCTCAATAGATCAACTCTCCCTAAAAGCTAGCCACAAAGTGTTGTAGCGCTCCCTCATAAGTAGACAAGGAGCGCTAGCGCTCCTTGCATTTGAGTAGGGGAGCAGTTTTCTCCAAAAATTCGTTTAAGATGATCTTTCTTCAAGGCAAAATGTTTGTAAGCTTTTCCAAATGACATGTTTTCCTCTTCTAACAAGTCTTAGAGGGTGTACCAAGTGTTCTTATGATTTTGTCCGCAATGTGACACATGCAGAACGAAAATATGATGTTTTTGACACTTGTGACAAAAGTGCAACACTTGCGACAATGACAATGAGACATTATCGAAGTGAGGAATTTTGACATGTAACATTATCAAGACATTATCGTTGTCTACTCCTAGAATTATCTTTTGAACATGATTCCCATCACTTGGTTATGTGGGATAATACTCCTCTCGAGAAATAGAGCGGAAGTAAATCCTAAGTTGGACATCTCATAATGTTTACATGTATAGCGTTTTCTCATATTGCAAAATATAAGTGAAATAAGTTGGATGTGAAGAGTCATGCTTGTATTATGGTGGGATACTCTAATGAATTGAAACCCTAGAAGTTGTTTGGTCTAGTCACACATGAAACTATTTGCAGGAGGGATGTTGTATTTAATGAGCAGACTTTAGGTATTACCTTGTTGAAGTCCTCTTCTGGAATTCTAATTAGTGATCCATTTTAAATTGTAAGGAATTTTGGAATGACATACCTATACACTACATCAAATGGCGTGTCCACAATAGTGTCAACTCATATTACTAACATAACTTGAAATCAAACCTCTTCAGCAAGTTGACTACAAGCAATGGATGGTTGATTATTCAACTATGGTTTCTCATGGTGAATTTGTTGTAGGTACTCATTCTGCAGGGGAACTAGCCTTCCCTACTGGGTGACTAAGAAAATTGAAGATGTTGGTGTTGATACAGGTAATGTAAATGAATCAAGGAAAACTAGAGGAAAGAAACAATGTGTCAGTGTTGTTTTCATGGCATGTGATCCTGATACATATGCAAATATACATGGTCAACTTGAATGGGAGGATGTTATGGCTAAATATTACAATTCCTTGATGAAAAATAAGACTATAATAATAACAATAAATTCTATATTGCAGCAAAAAAGTGAAACTGTTTTTTGGATATATCAATTCGAATTTGGGTAGAGAGAGAGAGAGATGACAGGAAGTCAACTTTGGGCTATATGTTTCATCTTGGATCTTGACCCATAGTATGGTCTTATAAGAAGTACAAGGTTATTTTCTTATCAACCATGCTGGCTAAATATAGAGTTGCAATTAATGTTGACATAGAGGTAGTATGGATTAGAAACCCCATGGGTGAGCTCAAATTTCATTTTAACAAGTCAATCATAGTTTATTGTGACAATGAAATTGCAATACACGTATTTGATAACCTTGTTGCTCACAATCAAATGAAACATGTGGAGATTCATGCACATTATTTGAGATGATTGGTACATCTGAAAATTGTGTCCCTTGTTTATCGTAGGATAGATGATTAGAGTGTTGATATTTTTATGAAGTCATTGACATGAGCTAAGTATGTGAAACTTTGAGCTATGCTTGGGCTTCATAACGCTACTATTATCAAGGGGTGTACAAAGATAATTCCACCTCTTGAATCTCATGAGAGCTATGTTGATGGGTTGGTGTTAGAACAACATGATCTTCTAAACTTTGATGTTTATGAAGTCTATTAGTGTCACTCTAAAGGCAATCTGAAGTTGAAGGCAAGGTTGATTAGAAGGTCGAATAGGACTTTGATTAGAAGGTCAACTGGTAGGTTGACTAGGACTTCGACTAGAAGGTCAACTCGTAGGTCGACTAAGTGATCAACTAGTCAATTTGACTAACTAAAGGAGGTCTCAATTAAGTCGATTAGTGCATAGGTCAAGGCATGAAATCAAGATCTCGGGTGCACTTAAGGTGATCAAAGTGGACCAAGTCTTTTTCATTTTGTGGGAGTTAGTTACACTTTCGAGTGTGTGTGCATGTATGTGTATTGTTAGGGTCCTAACCTCCCTAACCCTCTGAGTAGATAGATATGTTAGCGTGTATTGTTTTGTATGGATTCCATCACTAGTAAATAAGGCCTATGTAATAGTATGAAAACAATAAATATAAGAAGGCTTACTAGAAGGTTCCATCTACTAGAAAGTTTCTTCTTTATAATGTTCTTAGGAGGTAGAAAGTACTATATAAATATGAAAAAGCAATGTAAAATATTCCTTGGGAAGTTATTTGTAATTAGAGCTCTTCTCTATTGGAGGTTTCCCCATCGAAGAGGCAAGTGAACATTGCTTCTAGTGATAAAGGTATAACATTTTGGTGTTATTTTAGTTCTTTATTTGCTATTGTGGTTGCAATCTATATTTTCCATAGTAAACCTCAGTTAAATATGTTATTTTTTATTTGTATCCTTCCATTTTGCTAATAAATAACACTGCAAGTGGTATCAAAGCACTCTACTAAGCACCTTTTTAGAGAAAAGTTTTCATAGTCTATAGACGTGTTCCAACATCTATAAATAACATAGGGATTTGTTGTTCATTGGGTAAAACTGCATTAGATGAAGCAAACACGTAGGAAATACAAGAGGTTTCACCTAGTTGGAAACCTTTGGAACCCATGTTGGTACCTCTTCGAGTAGTACCACATTAGACATCATTTGTATATGGAGTTTCACTTCCATGTACCCTAGGGTATATCGAAATTCCTCTAGGTTTCTTGAAAATATTTTTAGATCAGTCGATCAATCACTTGACTTCTATAGTGGCACCAAGAACAACACTTGAGAAGATTGATCTCTAGTACATGGGTAATCGAATAGTATGACTAAGTGTACAATCAAGAATCCTTGGTTAGAGCCCTAAGAAATTGGTCTAAGTACTACTATTGGACCCCACATGTATATCAGAGAGCTATAGCACGAGGCACTCCCTTGTTCTCAAAACCCTTGAAGTCGTACTCCTTGTTGTTGGTCCTGGAAACTCATAAAAAATACAATAACAAAAAGGGGGTTGTCTTAAAAATTCAAGCATTCAGTCATTGGAAACCCTATTTACTATTATCAACCAGAAAAATTCCTATATAATCCACAATTTTAAGAATTCAAACATTTTGTCAACACAATATTATTTAGGTGAGGGTATAACTCCATGGAAGTAAAAAAATCATGGGTCCTCACCACACCCTTATTTGGGACCCATCTCAACAAACTCCTTGTGTTGCATTGACCGTCATGGTACCACTCTCTAGTAAGTGTTTTTTTGGGGGTGGACCCGCTCACAGTATCACTCACTGCCTATCTCAATATGTCTATAAAGCAACACCGATCACATCAGTACCACTCTCTCATAATCCTTTCTTCTGTGCACCCACTCACCCCATTACCCAACACCTATCTTAATAGCCTTGGAAAGTATCACTAATCAAATTGGTACCACTCTCCAACACCATTTTTCTCGTCAAACCCCATCCCTATGGATACCAAATACCATGATAACAACACTTGTGTCACCCACTTGGAAACTATGCGTGAAGAATTGCAACACCAACTAGATCATAACTAATATTCTGCAGAGAAAAACTTTGCTTTAGTTAATGCAAAGCTAAACGAATTGGACTTAGTCCTTGCACAATTTGCCCAACTCCTAAATCAATTCCAAGAATAGTCATCTCAACCAAAGGGATTTGAATACTCCATTCTCATTTGGGACTCACTCTAACTAATTTGTTCATGATTTGAGACTCCCTAAAGTGGATCTAAATAAATTTGATAGCTTTGACCCCACAAGTTGGGTCGCCCAGATGGAACATTGTTTTTCACTTCATGGCATCACCGATGACTTAATGAAACTTCATATGGGTTTCTTATATTTAGATCTTAAGCATTGTCAATGGTGGCAATGGCATAAGAACTCCCACAGGGGTTATATTGTTTAGACTCTAATTTATAGCATATCTCTATGAACATTTTCAACCAGACACTCATTATTTAGGCCACTTGACCAAGCTTAAACAATTTGATGAAGACCGTTTCTTGGGGTCCCGAGAATCATTGTTTTCAATCCCCAAACCTGTGGGTTATATTCCCACAACCTGCACTGAAATCTCATCCATATAACAATAATTCCTCCCACTATCTTCAATCTCTACCCTGGAGTACAATGATGGATTTCGCAGGTTCTTGCTTTGTCAGTATAGAGGTCTCGGGCTCAAACCTCGTCGTTTTATCTTCAAGCATTAACCCCAACTCTAGCTTATTTAACAATGGTGCCTAGTATTTTATCCCATCACATGATCGAGTGCTAAGACAATAGTCTAACCAGAGATTCAGGTCCCAGACTCCTTTGAATAAGTGCGCCTTCACCAAAGTTCGATTCGATCTACGCTACCAGAAGATAGGAATGTCGGGTTTATCGGGATGTCGACCTATCTCTACGCCTTACTAAGTCTTAGTTCCAACCTGATGGGTCTTCAAACTATCGACTCCATCGAGATCCTGGGAAACTAGAGCACTCGACTCCAACATTGTATTCCTATCAATTGTGATCCTGTATATCCTGGGTTATTGGGTGGTTGGGGGAATCGATCCATCGGCTATTGGGCACCACAAATAACACCTTTTCGCACAAAATCTGATCCGATGTCTCGGGGATCGAAATTACTAGAGCTCTCGAATGTCGAGCCTATTAGGCCTTTTCAAAATTCTAACAAAATCAGGCATCGGGCCGATAAAATCCATAGTTGTGGTTTCTTGTATAAATGTCAATGGATCTTTCTCCTCCATTGATCCTCACGAAGCTAAACGACATGATCTATTTTCCACTATATAGATTAGAATAGGATCACCGTCGATCTGTTCTATGATTGACGGTAGATCTCTCTTCTCACTGGAATATGGCTTCTCTTTTCCATTCAGACCTGCAACTCTTTGTGCGATTTTAGACCTGCAAACCTCTATGTTCTCACTCATACACATTCAAATCTATGGATTTGCACAGGATCACGAACAAGATAAAAAATGACATCAATGATAATAGAAAACGCATTTCACACATACATCTCATTAATATCGAGCTCGATTACTTAAAAATGCCTCGTTGGGCCTGAACACCCTCAACCTGATTTTACATTGTGTCAGCCTTTATTTTATAACTATGCACGTAGGCTTACATTTAAACAAGAGAACACAATAAGGATTAGATCATTGCAGATCCGACCTATCCTCCCATATTGCTAACTATATGCCCGAAACAACAATTACACAACAAACCCGATCACAAATTTTGAGGAAATTGTATCCTCTCAGCCAAGCTACCTTCTAGAAGGTTATGGAATTGCAATTTTGATTTGGTGGGGTTTATGCTCCTACATTATACTACCAGGGTAGAAACATTTTCATGACCTTCTAGTCATGTGTCTTCATTGTTGCTTCCATATTCAACCTATACTCTTCCTCTTCCATGTATCACTCCATCATAACGTCGAGCTTCTCCTCATGCTCAACAATGAGCTACAACTAAGCCTTTGCAGTAACAATTCTTCTACCTTGCTACACAATACTTCACAAAGATTCCCTCCTTAGCTCAATCTTTTGCTATTATCCTGGTTCACTCCTTTGGAACCTCATGAGCACTCCTTGGTCTAAGCTACTGAAAATATTCTCTCTCTCACGCAGAGAAATCTTTCCCTATGCTTTGATACCACTTGATGAAATCAAGTGCCGCAAGTTTTTTTCTCTTGCTCTGATGCCACTTGACGAATATCGTTTCTGGGGGTCCCAAGAATCATTATTTTTTATCCTCGAACATGGGGGTTATCTTGCCTACAACCTGGACTCTCATCCATACAACAATAATTCCTCGCTCTCCCTTCAATCTGCACCCTGGAGTACAATGATGGACTTCACAGGTTCTTTCTTTGTGAGTGTAGTGGCTCAAACCTCATCGTTTTATCTCCAAGCACTAACCCCAACTCTGACTTATTTAACATTGGTGCCCAGTCTTTTATCTTGTCACACGACCGAGTGTTAAGACCATAGTCTAACCAAGGAATTGGGTCCCGTAATACTTTGAACAAGTGCACCTTCATTAAAGTATGATCTGGTCTATGCTACTGGAAGATCATAATGTCGGGCTTGTCAGGATCTAGACCTCTCTCTGAGCCTTACTAAGTCTTTGCTTCGATCCAGTGCGTCTTCAAACTATCAGCTCCATCGGGCTCTCATGATATCGATCTCCTGGGACATCAGAGCACCCGACTCCAACACTATGTTCCTATCAATTCTAATCTAGTATATCCTGGGTTACCGAGTGGTCGAGGGAACCAGACCACCGACTATTGGGCACCAAAAATAACACATTTTGACACAAACTCCGACCCGATGTCCCAGGGATAGAAATTACCGGAGCTCTCGAATGTCAAGCCTATTAGGCCTTTTCAAAATGCTAACAAAATCATACACCATGCCGATAAAATCCACAATTGTGGTTTCTTCTGAAAATGTCAACGAATATTTCTCCTCCATTGATCCTCACAAAGATGAACGACAGGATCTATTTTCCATGATATCGATTAGAATTGGATCACCATCGATCCATCCTGTGATCGAAGGTAGATATCTCTTCTCACTAGAATATGGCTTCTCTTCGCCATTCAAACCTGCAACTCTTTATGTGATTTCAAACCTGTAAATCTCTATGCTCTCGCTCATACACATTCAAATCTATGGATTTGCATAGGATCATGAACAAGACAAAAAAATGACATCAAAGATAATAGAAAACTCATATCATGCATCAATCTCATTAATATCAAGCTTGATTACTTACAAAGGACTCGTTGGGCCTAACCACCCTCAACCTGATTTTACATTGTGTCGGCCTCTATTTTTCGATTGTGCCCACAGGCTTACATTTAAACAATACAATAAGGATTAGATCATTGCAGATCCAACCTATCCTCCTATATCACTAAATATATAATCAAAACAACAATTACACAATAAACCCAACAACGAATTTCGAGGAAATCGTATCCTTTCAGCCACGCTGCCTTCTAAAAGGTTATAGAATTCCAACTTTGATTTGGGGGCATTTATGCTCTTGCATCACAATTTAGTGCAATTGAAGAGTACATCTATGCTTTTGAGCAACTTTCTTACCCGAATTGAAGGCATGTTAGATACCTTCTTCAAGGAATGCTTTATTAGTGGTGTGAAGGAAGAGATACATGCCCAAGTCTTTGATGGCTCACCCTCTCAAAGAGCCAAGGAAGATTAAAATGTTGTGAAATCCCAAATAAAAAAAAACATCCTTTATTCCTTATTCTCATCTCACCAATCCCTCTCCTCCTCTCAAGATCCACAAATTAACCCATGTTGAAATCGAGGAGCATCAACTTAAATTTCTTTGCTACAATTGTGACGAGAAATATTTTCCTAGGCATACATGTAAAGAGCAAAAACTCTTTATGGCCATTTTAGAGGATGACATTGATGTTATCCCTCAAGAACCTCTACCTCTACCAATTGACAACATTCTTCCCTCTAATCAACTAGAAGTGGAACCCCAAATCTCCCTACATGCCTTGAATAGTATTTTATCTCCCAAAACCCTTAAATTCATTAGCTACGTCAAGCACCGTAAAGTCATTCTCTTAATTGACAATGGTAGAACCCATAAAGTCATTCTCTTAATCGCCATGGATTTCAAGGAGTTATACTTGAGTTTCTAGTAGGAAGGACATCACTACACATTCCAAGGAATCACAACAAGTTCTCCATATATCATCATCTCACATCACCTGGAAAAAATTCTTTAAAAAGGAAATTATGGCATTGTTGCTCAGTTCCATGCCATTCAATCCTTCGATAACCCTTCCTAACCCATCCATCCTGACATGTAGTTATTCTTGGCCAAACATCAATTAGTATTTTAAACCCCCCAAGGCCTCCCACCCTCACTCAATGCACATGATCATTCTATTTCACTTATACCAGGTAACGTCCCACCCAATGTATGCCCTTGTCGCCACCCATTTGCTCAAAAAATGAAATTTAAAACATCGTTTAAGAATTGCTATCTAATGGTGGCATTCATCCTAGTAGTAGTCCTTATTCATCCACAATTGTCATGGTACTCAAAAAATAAGGCACTTGGTGGATGTGTCCCAACTTTTTCACTCTCAACCAATAACCGTCAAGGATAAGCTCCCCATTCTGGTCATTTATGGGATTTTGGACGAGCTTAAAGGCACTCGGTTCTTTACTAAACTTGAAATATGTTTCAACTATCACCAAATTCGTATAAAGGAGGCCGATATTCCAAAAAATATTTTTCACACACATGAAAGCCATTATAAGTTCTTGGTGATGCCCTTTGGCCTTTTCAATGCATCGTCCACCTTCCAAAGTCTCATGAACCACATCTTTCAACCCTTTCTATGTCATTTTGTCTTTGTCTTTTTTATGACATCCTAATATATAATAAAACTTGGTAGATCCATGTCACCCATGTGGATCAAGTCTTACAACTACTTTCTCATCATTGACTATTTATCAAAAGGTCAAAATGTGCCTTTGGTGTCTCTAAAGCAGAACATTTGGGTCATATTATTAGTAGTGATGGTGTACATGTGGACCTAAAGAAAACTACAACAATTAAGGATTGGTAACGCCCTAAGACTCTTAAAAGTTTATGATATTTTCTTGGTCTAATAGGGTATTACATAAAGTTTTTCGAGAACTATGGAAAGATTATTGCTCTGGTCACTACCCTATGTAAGAAAAATGCTTTCATTTGGAATGAAGCTACAAATCAAGCCTTCCAGGATTTGAAGAATGTTATGTGCACAACTCCAATACTTGATCTGCCATATTTCACTAAGACCTTTTTTTAGAATGTGATGCGTTGAGAAAATGCATCAGAGCAGTTCTCGTGCAAGAAGGAAGTCCATTGGTCTTTACCAACAAACAACTTTGTGAGTGGCACTTGGGAAAATACACCTATGAAAAATAAATGATGGTTGTCTTACATGTTATGGATATATGGCATTCTTACTTGTTTGGGAAACATTTTGAATTAAAACTAATATTCCCAGCCTCAAATTCTTTACAGAG